>JXCR01148651.1:497699-566001 GCA_002079205.1 Phalaenopsis hybrid cultivar | reverse complement strand
CATAGGATCGCCGACCGACTGAGAAGGCTCGAGCCAACTCCCGCTAGACTTATGTCGGTAAAGGATATCATATCCTATTATTCATCAAATGCCTGGATCTTGATGTTATAGGATATGACATCTTTTTGCTCTAACTTCGGTGTGCCTTTATCATCAACACCGTACGCCCCAAAACGACTACTTGCGACCTTGCTTGATGGTTTCACGTATAGCAAAAGGCTATACGTGGACACTTATGCATCGGACATAAGCATCGAAAACCGAACCAAGAAGCAAGGAAATAAAAGAAAAAAAATGGGGTGAGAGAGAGGACACACTGATCCATCTAAAACATCGAAGAATGAGACTGGATCAGTTCTAAAAAAACTTCTATCGAAAAAGACCCGGAAAAGTAGGACCCGAGGTCTTTCCTGACAAACACAAAATATCCCTTTGCGCTGATTCTCCAAACCCCAAAGACGCAGGACTAATCAAATTGACCAAACGTTCTTCCGAAATGAGATTTAAAATCTTCCAAACTTCGAAAAAAAATGATCGCGGGGAAACCACTGTCAATATTTCCAAACTCGTATTAAATTCGAAATTCTTCCAACTCAATCCATAACTCCATATATTAAGTAAGCACAGAGATCTTCCCATCAAACCAGATAAATGCTCACGATCGGGGTCACCACAAAGAAATGAACAACAGGTAGGACTCACGGCCAGGGTCAGCAGAAAAGAGGAAACAGCCACCCAAGTTCTCGGCCGCAGCCAAGGATGGGGGGAGGAGGGGCTCACGGCTAAGGCAAGGAATGGCTACCAAACTCCATAACCAAAGATAACAAATAAGGCTTATAGTTAAGGCAACAAAAGGCCTGAAAGAGACTGATAAAGCTCACAGTTTAAGGTAGCAAAAGGGCAACTACAAAAGCCCATAACCATAAGCTATCTAAGGCACAAGGGGCTCACGGCCAAAGCCAACAAAAGGACCACCAAAAGGCAGCTATGCCTCCTCAACTAAATGAAGAGACAATGAAATAAATATGATTTTTGGGATGGCAAACTTGATTCATCCAAAACACTCAAGTTAATCCAAGCTTAGCAGAGAAAGCCAAATCACACCCAAAGCTCAGCAATGAACCTCACGGGTAAGGAGTAAAAGGGGAGACTGATTCAAACACATCACCAACCCACGGCTAGGCACCAAATAAGCATCAAATCGCAGCCTCATAAATTGCCAAATCCTTCCATCACAATCACATAACAGCCTTCGAGTAGAGACAACACAACACATCCAACACAGGTTCTCGGATAGGAGCCGAAACCAACAAGAATCTAAAAGAACCAAACCATTCCTCTGATAAGGATTAAAATCAGCAAAGCCACCTCTCGGGTAAGGGCCAAACAAGGCGAACCAAGACCCCTCAACTAGAGCCAAACCGAGCCTAGCAAGGCTAAACAAAATGAAAACAGCTCCCCACTAGAGCTAAACCAAGCTCAGCAAGGCCAAAACGAGCCCACACAGCCCACACCAGAGCCATTCGAAGCCCAAAATTGAGCTTAACAACATCAAAATTCCAATTTCCATAAAGCATTAAAGATCCAACCATTTCAACCCAAAACCGTGACTTCAAACAATGCTAAAACCGAGTTCAGCAAGAACTAAGAGCCAAACACAGCCCATACTAAAGCCTAACCGAGCTTAGCAAAGGCAAAACGAGCCAATACAGCCCTCACCTTAGAGCCAATCCAACTTCAGCAAGAAACAAAGCCAAAACCGAACTCATCAAGGCACCAAAGCCAAAGCCAGCCATTTAAAGCTCAAAATCGAGTACCCAAAAAAAGAAACAAAATCAAGGCCGAGCTCAATAAAACCAAAACCAACATCAACAGCTTTTAAATTCAGATTTTATACATAAAAAAAAAGCAGCTCTAGCCATTTCGAGCCAAAAAAAAACCAAGCCTCTAAGCCGAGGAATCACCTGCATATCTAAATATTCCAGACATGAAACAATTTCAACAGGTGTTTGAACAGAGGTGATGCCGCATGGGGAGCTAAACCGAACTCCACATATGTATAAGAAATAAAATGAGCTCTCTAACATNGGAAGCAGGTCGAACTAAAACGAGGCGGGTCCCACTTCTAAGGTTCTAAGATAGTCGCAGGAAGACCCCTAAGGCTAGATCCTAACTCCTACGAGAAATACTAGACCTCACGAAAATTGAGGTCAACAATTCTCAAGTTCAAATAACTTATCAAGGAAAATATCCTAGTCATGTATAACATTTAAAGGTTTGGGCATCAATCATAGTTTTAGATTATTTTAGATTCACCGTGAAGTTAACCAAAATGGACCCTACAATTTCTTTCATGAAACTTATAATGTTAAGCATCTCCTCTTCAAGGTAACAATCTTCCACAAAAAAAAGGTATATATGATCTATATTCTCTCTACTCTACAAAATCCTAATGATCACTAACATCCACAATCTCTAGAGCTCCAAGTTTGCCCAGACCAGAAATAATGGGTAGTTACACCTATCCTTATAAAACCCTGGCAATCTAAAGACGGAGACCTAGGTGTACCACAACTCATATGCTAGATTGTCCTAAAAGAAACATCACTACGCATTTCTACCAAATCGCTTAATATGTCACGAGGAAATGAAGATCTCTGATGAGGTGAATTCCATATGGAGGTCCTTAGGCAATGAAGAAACAACTTGAAGGGTTTCTTCGTCAAGTTTTCTAAGTCAATTCATTTCAAAACTAGGTTGCTTATTTGGCTAGAAGGTTAATCTAACTTGCCCAATAGTTGATGAAATTTGATCTTCTAATTCTTCAAAAAAATTCACCATGGCCATCTTGATTTCACTTGTCTACCCTACATGTAATTTTTTTATAAAAGTTTGGATTGTCTTTCTGATTCAAATCATAATGCACAAAAAATTATGAATAAATTTATCAATGTATGAAAAAGTAAAATAAAATACGAATGACATATAAAATGCAGCAAAATAGTCATATGAGCTATGCAGAATTAATGGCTAGGGTTAAGTTTCAATTGTAAACAGGAATGTATATATATATAAATATAATCAATTCAGCAGCCAAAAGAAACATTAATAATTCAACCAGACTTTAAACAAATTCATTTATCAACATTCTCAACTTGGTATCATATAAATATGAAGTAAAGTTTCCTAAAACAAGAACATGTGCATGATGGTAAAAGTGTCAATAAACAACAGAAAATTATCAACTTATAATGGCAATATTACATAATTACTGAGCAGAATTAAATTCAGTCCTTGACGTAGTGTCAATAAGAAGAAGATTATTACATCTTCGATAACAATAATTTTGAAAGAAAAAGCCTTTCTTGCCCTTTTTCTCTATTTATTTTATGTTTTTCTCTCTCTATGAATTATTGTTCTGAATGCGTTTAGTTTCTGTCAAAATTGATGGGAATGAGAGAGAAAATCTTTGATTGCATAGGGAGGATCATACAGCTCATGGATTATTGAGAATAGCAAATTTAAGCTTGCAAGATGAGGCCAAAATTAAGAGCTTTTAATTAGGATGAAAATAAACTAGATTGACTAATTTTTAGAAGGAATCTTATGACAAGAAGATTTTAATTAAATTTGAAATACAAGTTTGATTTTAATAAGTTAAGTGTTGCCGAGATGAGAATGATTAGGTGGATGAGTGGCCTTACACTTAGAGACAAAATGCGGAATGAATATATTCGTGATAGGGTTGGTGTAACTCCTGTGACAGACAAAATTAGAGAAAGTCGTCTTAGATGGTTTGGTCACATTAAACGTCGACCATTTTATGACGGACAAAATTAGAGAAAGTCATCTTAGATGGTTTGGTCACATTAAACGTCGACCATCTTGACGACAAAATTAGAGAAAGTTCGAAATGAATATATCCGTGATAGGGTTGGTGTAGCTCCTGTGACAGACAAAATTAGAGAAAGCCAAAATGAATATATTCGTGATAGGGTTGGGGTAGCTCCTGTGACGGACAAAATTAGAGAAAGTCGTACCATGATAGGGTTGGTGTAGCTCCTGTGACGGACAAAATTAGAGAAAGTCGTCTTAGATGGTTTAGTCACATATTAAACGTCGACCATTAGATGATCCGATTAGGAGAGTAGATGTTTTAGATTCGACTTGCGTTAAGAAAGGCAGAGGTAGAACATAGGAGACATGGGCTTATTGTATAAAAAATGATCTTAATTTACTAGAACTAAATGAAAATATGGCACTAAATAGGACAGGCTTATTGTATAAAAAATGATCTTAATTTATTAGAACTAAATGAAAATATGACACTAAACATGACTCAATGGAGAAAAATCTTATTGTATAAAAAATGATCTTAATTTATTAGAACTAAATGAAAATATGACACTAAATAGATATTGTATTAAAAATGATCTTAATTTACTAGAATTAAATGAAAATATGACACTAAATAGGACTCATTGTATTAAAAATGATCTTAATTTACTAGAACTAAATGAAAATATGACACTAAATAGGACGCCTGGTTAAAAATGATCTTAATTTACTAGAACTAAATGAAAATATGACACTAAATAGGACGCAATGGTGATGATTTTAATTTATTAGAAAGACAAAGGTAGACCTAGGAAGACTTGGGCTTATTGTATAAAAAATGATCTTAATTTACTAGAAGGAAATTAGATTCGACTTGTGTTAAGAAAGGCAGAGGAAGAACATAGGAGACATGGGCTTATTGTATAAAAAATGATCTTAATTTACTAGAACTAAATGAAAATATGGCACTAAATAGGACAGGCTTATTGTATAAAAAATGATCTTAATTTATTAGAACTAAATGAAAATATGACACTAAACATGACTCAATGGAGAAAAATCTTATTGTATAAAAAATGATCTTAATTTATTAGAACTAAATGAAAATATGACACTAAATAGATATTGTATTAAAAATGATCTTAATTTACTAGAATTAAATGAAAATATGACACTAAATAGGACTCATTGTATTAAAAATGATCTTAATTTACTAGAACTAAATGAAAATATGACACTAAATAGGACGCTATTAAAAATGATCTTAATTTATTAGAACTAAATGAAAATATGACACTAAATAGGATGCAATATTAAAAATGATCTTAATTTACTAGAACTAAATGAAAATATGACACTAAATAGGACGCAATGGTGAAAAAAGGATTCATGTAGCCGACCCCACGTAGTGGGATTAAGGCTTTGTTGTTGTTGTTGTTGTATTTTAAATGGGTTTGTAGAGAAATTTAAGGAGAGACTAGGGAAATTTTAAGACATGAAGGGGAAGCAAGAGAGAAGAGGGAATGGGAGCAAGTAGAAAGAGATTATAGGAAAATAAATATAGATGTCGTCTGCTTCATGGAATATATAAAAGTAGAGCTCATGAAAGCAACATATAAGAGAAAATGTCACCAGAAGAAGACAAATGGGCACTGGAGGGAATAACATTTCATTAATCACAGGAAATTAATGAAATGTGATTAAAATAATAGGAAATCAATGAATTAAGTGCAAGAAAGTAAATCATTTGCTTTGATACCAAGTTGATGGATGATAGTTTATATATTTAAAATTTGAAAGAATTTAAACAAAAACATGTCAAATAGAGAATCTTTAAGCTGAAGATGTCAAATCTCCCAAAATAATTGAACAATTTAATCTTCAAGGCAGTTTGTGTTTGTAAATTGTCTACAAACTATCATAAACAACTCAAGTTAATGCCTCCAGATTGACTCTCCATTAAATTTTAGAAACAATAATTGGCTAATTCCATAAAAAAGTTATTTTGATAAAGCATATAAAAAAGTGGATAAAGATCAAGAAAAAAGAAATTCCACCCGATAGTATTCAATTGTTTAATTATAGGGGTGTTGCAGCAGGGATTGCTTTTGGCTTTGGCTTGACTTCAACTTCATTTATACTCCGAAGAAAAATTGCATCCTCTTCGTGACTACAGACGCATACAATAAAACAACGTTAAANAAGTTAATCTGCATTGTGTGAATTACGAAAAAATTTAAATTAGGAATCATAAAATAAAAATTTTCTCTTAGCTTACGGTATATCTCCCTCTTCAAAAGTGTAACTGGATGCGACTGCCAGCAGGCGACCATCTTTGCTGAAGGATAAAGCTGCAATGCTACTTGGGTACTTCGAGTACTGAAGAAAGATAAATAAGAACAACAAGCGGCTGTTGTTACACCAGTTAAGATGAGCAGTAAAATGGTGCCTTGATTTTTTTCTTGGGGGGGTGTGGTGGGGGGATAGGCAGGGTTTGCATTACTATAAGTGTCAATTTAGTCCCCAAACTTTTTTAATGGGAGGCCAAAATAGCCTTAATTGGGATTATTTCAGCCCACATTCAGAAAATATGGAGATTAATTTAGCATTTTTATAGACTCTGATACTAAAATGGATCCATGTAAATAGTCAAGAGATTATTTTAACATTTTACTATTATTTGAACGGAGCATTGAGGCCATAAATTACCTGATAGAGTCTCTTCTTGTTGTTTCCATCCCAAACATTGACATAACCATCACAACCTCCAGTGGCAAAGGTTCCATATCTGCAAGAAAAAAACATAGACGGTTAAGAGATAAGCAGGGTGCATGAACATTGTATAAGTGTCATTTAAAGAAAAGCAGACAAATAGTTTACATGGGATGGAATGCAATAGCATTCACAGGGTATACGGTGTCCCTTCCGGCCTCTGATTTTCGATGGCACTTAAATGCATACCTGAGAATCATACTATATTGTCACTAAATTGATTCTGCTGAGAGGATTACAAAAATACAGCACATGCTACAAAACTCACAAAACTTGTTCCCGCAAATTAGCAAATAAGTCCTATTTAATAAAAAAGAAGATTTACATGCATCCCACTCAATTCCTATGCATTTACATATCTAACACCTAAACTTTAATTTTTATATGCATGTCACCTTACCCATGCATGGAAAAGGTGCATTTCACTTTTTAATAGTTAAAATGGTGGCATTTCTTAAGTGATGAAAGATATCGATGGTATAAATGTAAAAATTAAGGGCTTGTCTAGGATCATATTTGTTTTATTTTCCGTTTGTTTTTAAAAAAACATGCAAGTTAGAGTGTTTTTTATATGTTTTTATCATTTGTTCCTAAAAACAAATAAACATATTTTTGAAAACACAAAAAACAATTTTTTTGAATGTTTCAAAAAAACAACCATAATCAAACATAACAAACATGTTTTTTTTCAAATCAAAACAAAAACAAAACAAAATTAAAAAAAATAGAAAACAAAAAACAAAAGTGTTCTCAGACTCCCCCTAAAATTTAGGAGTTAGATATGTAAATACATAGGAATTGAGTGGTATGTAGTATTTATGTAATTGACCCTTAAATAAACAATGTCCCTTTTGCAATGCAAATGTATTACAATTTGCTAAGTACTTCAATGTGCTTGAAAAAACTGCAAGCTTTTCAAAGGCAAGGAAGAAAATGATGAAAAACAAACAAGAAATCACACATCTACCAAGTAGAAAATGGAACATAAACAAAGTTAGCCCCTAAAGACAAATAAAACAAGACTAGATGCAGTTGATATGCAGATCAACATACTAGGTTAAAACTGATGCCGTTTAAATTAGAAAGAACAGATAATCATACTTCTTAGATTGGCTTGCCTCAGACAAGTCAAAGAATTCCATAGCAACTCTACCCTCCACAGAACTGAGAGCAAAACCTGAAAAAGAAGGTAACAAAATTGAGCACATAATATCTCAGTATTAAGAAAGTTTATGTTAACACAAAATTTAGATGTAAAAAAGCTCGTGGATGGATTTAATTAATGATTCCTTACTTTTAAATTGCTGTGGGGTAGAAAATCAGAAGTTTTAATTAGGTTCAATATTGTTGTAAAGAGACAACCGTTAATCCAAAACTTTAAGCTAATAAGAATCACTACTAGCATATTCATATTAGGAAATTAATTACTCCTACATGCCAAACTCAATTTCGGTTTGTTTCCCTAAAATACACTCCATGGCTTTAATAAACAAAAAAATAAAACTGTTTTATCAATGGTATAGTTCAGGAGCTTGCATGAATCATGATAATCTTACTGGATGGAAGTATTGAACCAAAGAACAAGAAATCAAACTAAAACCAAAAGAAATTGATTAACTATTCAATTCATCAGATAATTTTAAAAATTTTAAGTGCAAAATGCACAGCATTGTAATCCCTGGAGCCTTGACCACATAGCACAGATCAGGTTAGCCAAACAAGCACGGGAGCATCTGTCTGAAATTACAGTAAATGATGAAAATCAATGTGAACGGCTAATGTTCAATTACATGTGTTTCAACTAAGTGAGCGCACATATCAAGAGAAATAATATTAGGCAGTATACTATGTAGCATACATCATACAAATCAAATTTATGAAATGATCCAAGGCATTTTAAGTCAAATTCTAACAAAGAAAAGTGTTATCAACACACAAAAAGGCACTCATGCAATGTAATGAGCAAAGCACAGCAGTAACTACCAATGAACTGGCCTTTTTCGACAAGGACAGAGCTGAGCAAGCTCTACAAAGCAACCACAAAGTGCATGTATTAAGTTGGGAGAAGAAAATTTAATTATTCATCTTCAATTTCCTAAGACTCGGTTACAAGATATATGGCAAGGGAAGGCCACCACATTAAGAAAGCCACAAATCCCTATTCTAAAAATAAATAAATAAAAATTATCAATAATAGATACTTCTAAAGTTAGAAACTACTAAAAATAGAATACAACAAAAGCAAAAATCCTAAAATTCCGACACCAACCTCAAGTTGGAGCATAAATATCTAATATGCCCAACTTGCTTGCAAGGAACTCAAAATTAGGTCTGAAAATTCCTTTGGTGAAGAAATCCACTATCTGTTGCTTTGTTAGAGTGAAAGGCATGCAAGAAGCTTAACTAACAATCAATCTTCTTTTTTATGAAGTGTCTATCAATCTCCACATATTTTGTGTGATTATGATGCATTGGATTTCCTACAATGCTTATGGAAACTTTATTGTCACAGACAACTTCATTGGCATGTTTATCGAAATTCGCGGCTCTTCAAGAATTCTCAATCACAACATCTCATATACTCCATTAGTCATAGCCTGATATTTTGTCTCGACACTATTCATTGCCACCGCATTCTATTTCTTACTTCACCATACAACCAGATTTTCCCATACATAAGTACAATATCTGGACGTTGATATCCCAACAATTGAGCCTGCCCAATCTGCATCAGTGTATGCTTCTATGCCCTATTGTGTGATCTTTTGAAAGAGTAAGCCCTTCCTTTATGCAATTTTTAAATATTTGAGAATAACATGAACTGCTTCAAGGTATTTCTCATAGGGAGAATGCATAAATTCACTTAAGAAACTCACGATAAAGGTGATATATGGTTGTGTGTGTAATAAGTATATCAACTTTTCTATCAACTTTTGATATTGAGTTGTGCCACTATGTCAGATTCCTTCTCATTTTCTAGTATCTGATTGAGATCACTTAAAATATCTGCAAACCTAAAACTACCCATCTCAATTTTCTTTTAAAGATCAAGAACATACTTCCGTTGGGAAACAACAATTCTCTTCTTCGATATGGCAATCTCCATGCCAAGAAAATATCTCAGAGATCCTAAATCCTTGATCTCAAAAATTGATAATAGGGATCTCTTCAACCGGTTCATTTCATATGTCATCTTCGGAGAGAATTATATCATCCACATATACAATCGACATGATTATATTCCCATTCTTTAAATGTCTAAAAAACATTAAATAATTTCCTTGCCCTTGAGTATATTTCTGACATTTAGCAAACAGTGTAAATATCTTAAACAACGCTTTCAACAACTGCTTCAACCCATATAACGATTTTTTTAGTTTACACAACTTTATGTTGAATTCTCACTAAATCCTAGAGGTACATTCATGTACACTTCTTCCTCTAAGCCCTCGTTGAAAAATATATTTTTTATTTCCAACTAATGTGGAGGGCAATCAATATTAGTTGCAAGTGACAAAAAAACACTTATAAAACTTTGTTTTGGCAACTGAGGCAAATTTCTTTAAGTAATCAATTCATAGGTTTGAGTGAATCACTTGACAACCAGTCAAGCATTATCGGGTTCTAGAGAATCATCAGAATTATACTTGACTGTAAACATTAATTTGCATATGACAATTTTCTACCCCCTAATTAGATCAACCGATTCTCATGTGTTGTTTTCTTCAGAACTTCATCTTCATAGTTTTAGTATCTTCTATTCTCATGTTCTGTTTTTTTAGAACTTCATCTCCTCGAATGAAACAAACTCACTACCAGCAAGTGCGGGTGATCGAAGTGGCATTCGATCCAACTGGAAACTTCAATTCCATGTGGACTCTCCTCCAGCAACAAAGAAAAGTCGCAAGGCCAACTTTCAGTTCACCTATCTCTTCCTCGCACCCATCTATATGCAGAACTCAGTCGTGGGAGGGGATGGCGACGAGACAGCAACGAAGTCGCAAATTTAGTCCTCATCGCGAGCTCCTGATAGGTTCAATCGTGATTTTAATATTGAAAACTTGACTCTTATATCATGTAAGTTTGGAAGAAAGAAAATTAATTATTCCCCTTCAATTTCCTAAGACACGATTACAAGATAAAAAGCAGGGAAATGCCACCACACTAGAAAAGCCACAAAATCCTCATTCTAGAGAAAAGAAAATAGAAATTACCAACAATAGATAATTCTATAAGTTAAAACTAGTAAAATAGAAGATACTAAAAGTTGAAATTTCTAAAATTCTGACAATTAATGTTACAATTGTACTTTAAATTGTAAGCCCACTTTTATCAATGTGATACACAGCCTTACCGCTTATTTACATAATTAATAACACAGCATGTTAAGTGGTAAATTATGTTAAATTACGCTTTGAGGCAAAATAAATATAGAAAAAGGATGCTCTTGGATTTAGGAGAATTTCAAATTAAACAGCAAAATTGAAGTATCAAAATTGGTGTACACGCAAGAAAGCCATTAGCATCATAAACGTACACAAATAATCACACTAATCTTGTATTTTGCATGCTTTTAAATGTGACACAAGCTCAGTACCAAAATATGTATTATAATATTTTCAAAAAATAATCCAAAGAAAAATTGGGGACACCCATGAATATGGACACTACATAATCAACTACGCAGACAAAAACCATCCAACAAGGTCTCGGTTTAGTAAATGTTAGGGCTAGTTTAATGCTTTTGATTTTGGTAAAAAAATTTAGATTTACATCATACCACTTCATTCCTGTGCATTTACTTCAATTTTTACATATATGCCACCTTACCTATGCATAAAAAGGCATTTTTCACTTTTTAAAAGTTGAAATTGTGGTATTTTTGATGTGATATAAAAGATTTATGCGGTATAAATGTAAAAAGTAGAGTATAGGTGTTAGATATGTGAATACAAATGAATTGGGCTATGTAAATGCCCAAAAATTTAATTTAGTAAAAACTAGTTTGTTTGCTCCTTAATTTTATTTGTTCCCAGATTTTTATTGAAATTCTAGGATATTTAAAATCCGTTATCAATTGAACTTGATTACATAAACTTAACTATAACTTGCATACATTGAAAAAAAAATTGATATAATTGAGCACTGAATTCTATTTTTCTTTGCCAGAAATCATCTAAACTTCATGCTAATTGCATAGGAACATAGTCTAAAGTTGTACTAGACTTAGGCTAAAAGTTAAGCATCTATCTTAAGGCAAAGTAAATAATTTTCTGGATCAACAAGCATTATGCTAAGAAGCATAAGAATAGCAAGATCTTTACCTGTCCCATTAGGATAGCATCGGACGCATCTAGTTTGATATTTCAAGGATGACTCTCTCCGTTGTTCAGGTTGAGACATATTTCGCAAATCATAGACATTTACATGTCTTCCTGCAGTTGCTACTACAAGGCGATGGCCAACTAAAGAAAGAGAGTAAACCCGTTCCGGCTGTGGGTATGTTCCAACAAGAGTGTGTTCTGGCCCACTTGCACCTCTGGGATCCCAGCATTTCAATGTTTTGTCCCAGCTGCCGGTAATCACTTGACCTGAAACAAGAATGGATCTGTTAATAAAATTGCATGATGGACATAAAACTTCACATAATTGGGTATTCAAAAAGTCAAGTAGTTCTTCAATATGGCATCAACCATATATACAAAATAAACGGGCAAAAAAAAAAAAAGCAAAAAACAGAAGATATGATAACATGGGCATTTACATACATAGCACACCTAAACTTTCATAATTACACACATAGCACTCGAATCTTTCATATCACATAAAAATAGCACTATTAGCATATTTTAAAACACATTTTCAAGTATAAGTTCATAGCAACAAAGTGCTATGTATGTCAATAAGAAAGTTTGGGTGTGAGAGATGTGAATACAAGAATTGTGTGCTAAGTATGTAAATTTTTCAAGAAAATATTCGTGCAATCACATTCCAGGAAAACCTTAGAGAAAGGCAATCGATGCTATGTTCTTGTGTAGAGCAAGACCAAATACCTATACACGGCAATGACATCAAGAATACAAATGATCTACCTGAACCTAATCTGACCTGAAGCAGAGTACATGTAAATAATGATAAATGTAAAATAAAAAATCAAACCATTTTAGAAAGAACATCTTCAAAATAGAACAAAACTGTTAGACCAGCATCTACGGAGTTTTCTGCCTCACCAAGTCACAAAACAATTTGAAGACTTGTTTTAGGCGCACTGCTAAAAAGGTAATTCAATCATATATTACTTATTATTGTTTAGTATAAATAGGACTTAATATAATTAGAGTTAGAGAATGTGATTGTTATATAGAGTTTAGAAGTTAGGGTTTGCGAGAGACTTGCCTACCTCTAGAAATGTAGGCCTATCGTTTATGTATGTGAGAATATATTTTGTTTAGGTACCAGGAAAATAGAATATATTATTTTTGCCCAAATTTTTGCAGAAATTTGTCTCGTTCCAATTGAAGTGGTATCAGAGCCGTACTTGGGAGTAATGGAAGCCAAGAAAGTCGATGTTGTGGAGGAGAAAATAGAGGAAGAGAAGCAAAATCAGATCGGGAATGAAGGAGTGTTTTTTCTCCAAAGAGGGGTGTTCTTGTCCATGGATGAGCGATTCATGATCGTGGAAGAAATGATGAAAAAGACCATTGATTTCCATGCAAACCCTCCACTGCCTACCACGAGATTGAATGACAGCATCTAGAATGGGATCAAACGACACCAATAGAAAGGAATTGCACAACATCAGGGTTATTTAGGGTGTCGAGTCCCTGCCTTAGGCTAATCCAGGGTTGTGGAATTGAGCGAAGGAGTCGGAAGCGGATCCGAGCGATGGTATCAAAAGGAAACGCGCAATACCCAATGGTCAAAACGAGAGTGGACTCGAGTAACATTACTTGGAGGGCAATGCGTGAAGGAGTTGGAATCAAGTGAAGCAGACGAAACAAGATAAATTCGGGCCTGGAAATGACCGAGTCGAAGGAATGTGTTAGGGAGGTACTGTGTGGCATCAGGAGGGCTAGAGCGAACGACAGCAGGCACAACGGGGAGACGACGTGTGATTCGAGGCTAAAGAAGATCGATTTTAAGAATTTCGACCTGAAAAAAGGAACTGCGTTGGGTGAAACCTTGACTAAGTGTTGCATCCAATTTTTATGGATTTACCTATCTCATACCTAAACTTTCATTTTCACACACAACATTTTACTCATGGATGAAAATATGGATTTAACTATTAAAAGATGATAATGAGTGTTACTTTTCATATGATGTTTGTAATTATGAAATTTTAGGCGTGAGATAAGTAAATATGAAAGTTTTGGGTGCTATGTATGTAAAAATCCCAAAAAAAATATGGGCTAAGGAAGGGAACCCAACCACCGCTTCATGCATAAGTGGAGTGAGCTTCAGTTGAAAAATTTGTGAAGGAGACTCGCGTATAAGGAAGCTAAAGATGTCAATTTTCAAAAAATATGATGTCTATGATTGGGTTTATCGAGTAGAGAGATACTTTGTTGTTAATAAGCTGACGGAGGAAGAAAAATTTATGGCGATGGCCCTATGTGATTGGAAGAGAAGGCTCTAGTATGGAATCAATGGAGAGAATAAAATTAACCATTCAAAACATGAGAAGAATTCAATGATTGATTGTTGGAGTGTTTCAGAACCACGTGATATGGGGATTTGCACAAGTAATTTTTTTCATGGGTCCAGGAAAGGTTAGTTATGGATTATAGAGAAAATTTTTAAATGTTATCTATTCATTTGAGAGAAATATTGAAAGCATTATTGGAAAGAAACTTCATGAAAGAGTTGAGGCCAAAAATTTGAACAACGCTTCATTTGGTGAGACTGCAAAGATTGAGGAAAATTATGAAATTTTCTCGATTGGTTAAAAATAAAAATGCAATAAAACGGGCTAATAGAAGCAACGTAAGTAGAGTTTCGTACCAAAGTGTTGCAACCACGAAGATACCCAAAGCTCAATGAGATTCAAGAGGGATGCTTCGTGTAAAGGGAATAATGGGACACGACAGTGGGCGACGTTCAATGTTTTATAGAGTAACGTATTCAAGGAAAATGAGCCAAGATGTTATGTTTTTTTTTATGTGATGACTAATTTGCCAAGGACAACATTGCAAGGAAACCTTATAGGTTCTCACAATATGTGACGAGGATGAGGTGGGGTACAAAGAAATGGATAAGGTTGTGGTGGTGGAGGAGGAACACCCTCACTTGGATGTGGTAGAAGTCTTATTGAATTCAGTGATAAGGTTGACGTTGAACAACGCTAATAAATTTTGAGAACAAATTGAAGAGTAGGATGTAGTGGTGTTGGTAAATAGTGGGTTCACCCACAACTTTTCTTCACTCAAGTAGTGAAGTAATTGGGGCTTGACATGGTTGACACGAAAAATTTTTGGAGTAATGATAGGGACGGGATAGGTGAAGAAGAGCAAGAGAGTTTATAAAGGAGTGATTTGGGATAATGCAAGGTATTAAAATGGTGGTGGATTTTATTCCTTTGAATTTAAGGAGCACTAGCGTAATATTGGGTATGAAATGATTTTAGTCTTTTGGGGAGACTAAGGGTCTGTTTGGGTCAGCTGCAGTTTATCAATAAGTTGTTGTGCAGCAGTTACCACAGGAAGCTACTACGCAGAAGCTGTTGTGGATAAGTTGATTGGTTGTTATTTTTTGCAGCTTGACAACAGCTATGCGGCAGCTGCTTCTGGACAAATGATCATTATGTTAACGTGTAGTAATGTTTTTGTAACAGGACAGTCATAGCAATATATTTGATAATTGAGAAGCAAAAATCCACTTCAGAACGGTACAAAAAATAAAATATACACATCACTGAATAGTTTCATGGTTATTAAAATAAAGAAAAAAATTATTAAAATAATATTTAATAATAAAATAATATTATTTTTAAAATATAGTCGTGTATGTCACAAACTACGCTGTCCTTCAAAGATATTATCCATTCTCAATCACTCTAGGCAGTAGAATCTGCCAGATAGACAACCCAACAGAAGAAGTCAAGCTCCTCCATAATTCTCTGCGGGCACATGTAGAATTGTCTCTCGTGGTTGTGGTTGACATAACATCGACAGAGAAGTTCGAAGTCCACAGTGGCACAACAATCTAAGCTTTTGTTTGTCCAACCAAAGATGGAATGCTTAGGAAATGTGGTGTCAGCTACAAGGGTGTCGGCGGATCCATATAATATGACAGTTATGTTTGCGTGATTGCTACTTAAGATCTTGAAGGGTTGAGAGAATTTATGAGACTTAAAGGATACTACCGGAATGTTGTGAAGTGTTGCACCTCGATAATGTGGTTGTTGATAGAGCAATTAAAGAATGATAAATTTTAATGGAAAAAGCAGCGATCCAGACATTTGGGAAGTTAAAAAAGATCATGACTGAGTGTATCATTGATGGCATCACATGACTTCCGCCAACCATCTATTGTAGAGATGAATGTTTCATGCTATAGTTTAGGCGCAGTCCTCACGCAGTTTCAACGACATGTCACTTATTTCAGTCAAGTGCTAAAAATGAGAACTAGACTCAAGTCAATTTACGAGCGGGAGCTTATGACAATTTTGTTTGTTGTTCAAAATTGACAACCTTATTTGTTATAGTTGTGTTTTAGAGTACGCATGGATCAGCGCAACCTTAAATTTATGCTAGAAGAACGTATTGTGATTGAGGAACATCAAAGGTAGCTATATAAGCTATTGGAGTATGACTTTGAGATTCAGTGTTGCTCAGGATTAAAGAATAAGGTCACTAATGCCTTATCAGAGTGGATGGAGTACCTCAATTGTTAGCTTTGTCAGTTCCTTTGGTTTTCGGCTTGGAGGTCCTGAGGCAAGAAAGTGAGGCAGATGAGAACTGGAGCAAGATCTTATCGGCTTTAATGAATGGCAAGAACAACTATCTTGATTGTTCACTGAATGATCAACATTTACTTACCATAAATGCTATGTACTATCTCAAAATTCAACAGATATATCGAAGTTATTAATATATACAAAATAGAAAACACAATTTAAGGATAAAAGGAAGTGTTTCAAGTGATGTTTTCCAAGTTTTTTAAAAAAACTTTCGGATAAAAGGAGATTTTTTTAGTGATACGTGTTGTGTAGAACACACCAATAAAGATTGGGTAGATATACGGTTTAGGCTCCGTTTGGTGCAACGGTGCGGCACCGCACCGCTGTTTTGATCGTTTAGATAAACTGCATTTTGACTGTTTTTTCAAAAAGTTCTCATTGAAGCCAATATTTTCCCACCGCTCCTGTCTAAGTGTGGTGAGAGCTTTCTAATTGCGGTCTTACTTTTCAAAAAAAAAAATGTAACGGCCACCACAATTTTTTGCAATATTAGATTATTCTTCAGCAGCTGCACAACACCAACTTCTTAATAAGCTGCAACTGCCCCAAACGGAACATTAATCTTTTGAACTCAACTAATACTATTTTGTCAGTGGTTATATATTCAAAGTGTTTGTGGTTATGCCTATTCTTGCCAATTTGTACATAGGATCTCTCTTGATACTTATGCTCTAAGGTCTTTCTTTTTTCATCTTGAGACACTGCACCTCCTATACAGTTAGGAACTTCTATCATATTGTAGTTCTCTCTTTGCAACTCTTTCAAATATTCCACATAGAAGAGTAAAATGAAACCTCTTATTTTCCTTACTATAAGATCATAATCAAAAGAAAATAGAGGTGAATCAGTTATTCTATGCACATCTTATTCTTCTTGTATTGTGGAAAGTGAGCAAAACCTTCCTTATCTCAAGAGGTTTCAGACAAGTTAGAACCATTATCATGGTATGTACTTCTTGTGAAGCCTCCTATTCTTGTATATTTATTGAGTCTTAGTTAGACTAGCGATAGTTTTAGAAGATGATGTAATTTTAAAGATTAATGGGGCATTGAAAATTTCACCAATACTGAAATAAATTTCTCATCCAGCATTACGACAGAGTTAGGGATTTCAAAGGCTTTGAAAACTTTGTCAATTTTTATTTACCTAGAAAAGTTTAAATGTTAGGAATAACAACAGCAATAGTCACAACAGATGATGTCTCGATAACTTTCTTCTTCATGGTGAAAAATCTCCTTCGGACTTGAGGTTAAATTCCATCAGTAGCTTCTTTTCATCAATACGTATCACCTGAAGAATCTCCTTTTATCTGAAAGTCCTTTCAAAAGATCTAGAAGATACATCGTATATCACTTGAAGCACTTCCTTTTATCCCTAAATTATGTTGTTTATCTTGTACCTGTTGTATTTCAAAATTTTTAAAATGTTATATATTCGTTTGAGAGGAGTATCGAAAGCAGAATTGGAAAGAAACTTCATGAAGTTGAGACCAAAAATTTGAGCAACACTTCATTTGTGAAGTCTGCGAGGATTGGAGAAATTTATGGAATTTGCTCAGTTAGTTGAATATAAAAAAGCAATAGAACAGGCTAATATGAGGAACACAAGTGCAGCTTCATACTGGAATGTTGTAACCGTGAAGATACCAAAAACTAAAACAATGATATTTAAGAGGGATGCTTCGCATGATATAAATAATGGGACACAATTAGAGGCAACATTCAAATGTTTCACGGAGTAGGATATTCAAGAGAAACGAGTAAAGATGTTATGTTTTTTATGTGATGAGAAATTTACAAGGACGTTGTTGTAAGAATCAAACCTTAGAGATTCTCACAGTATGTGACAAGAGGAGGTGGGGTATAAGAAAATAGATAAAGTCGTGGTGGTAGAGGAGGAGGAACACCCGCACTTGGATGTGGCAGAAGTTTTCTTGAATCCAGTGATGAGGTTAGCATATGAAATTGTGGAGACAAATTGAAGAGTATGACGTAGTGGTGTTGATAAATAGTGAGCCACCCAAAACTTTATCTCCACTCAAGTAGTGGAGTAGTTGGGGCTTGACGTGGTTGACACGGAAAATTTTGGAGTAATGATGAGGACAAGATAGATGAAGAAGAGCTGGGGAGTTTATAAAGGAGTGATTTTGATGTTGTAAGTTACTAAGGTGATGGATTTTCTTCCTTAGAATTTAAGGAGCACTAATGTAATATTGGGTACGAAATGGTTGTATTCCTTTAGGAAGGCTAAAATGAATTGAAAATTTTTACAATAGAGTTTCAGAAAGTAGTGACTCTAGTTAGTGAAAGATCTTTGTGACACTAAAAACCATGGTTAGAGCAATTCAAAATATAGGGTTTGGATTTTTTATCAAGTTAAATAGCATGGAAGAGACATGTGATATGGAGTTGGCAAAGATCATGGCACCGATCCAACGACCCCTATAATAATTTGTAAAATTTTCCCATTTTCACGTGGATTGCCTCATTAAATGGAACACGAGCATGTGATAGCCTTCAGATTGGGGTTTCTCCCATCAGTGTGTGCCTATTCAACTACTCCTAAGTACATAAGGACGAAATCGAAAGATCGATCCAAGAAATGTTGGAGGTCATGATCATACAACTCAGCATGAGCCTCTTTCTAGCCCAATCTTGCTATTGAAAAAGAAGAATAGGTGTTGGCATTTATGTGTGAATTATCGAGCAATGAATAATGAAACAGTACCCGAAAAATTTCTCATCCCTATGATCAAAGAGCCATTGGACTAGTTGCTTGGGTTTGTCGTACTTAAAAATTAACTTGAACTCAAGATACCATGTGATTCGAATGCAATCGATGGATGCGAATAAGACTACATTTCAAATTTATGAGGGTCACTTTGAATTTCCAGTTATGTCATTCAGGCTCACCAACACACCGACTACATTTCAATCACTAATGAACAAGGTATTTCAACCTTTTTTTCCAAAAATGGGTTGGTGTTCTTTGACAATATTCTAGTGTACAACTATTTCTTGGAAGACAACATTGATCATTTGAAGGTGTAGACAATACTCAGTGAGCACTAGCCCTACGCTAACTTAAAGAAGTGCTTGTTTGTCCAACCAAAGATGGAATACTTGGGAAATGTTATGTCGGCTACAGGGGTGTCGGCGGATCCATCTACTGTGGAAGTTATGTTAGATTGGCTGCAACCTAAGATCTTGAAGAGGTTAAAAGTATTTATAGAACTTACAAGATGCTATCAGAAGTTTTTGAAGTGTTGCAGCCCAATAGTATGGTTGTTGAAGGAGCAATTAAAGAATGATAACTTTTACTGGGAAAGCGGTGACCCAGACTTCTGAGAAGTTTAAAAAGATCATGTATCAGTCATGGCTCGAATGGCTTTCGCCAACCATCCATTGTAGAGATGGATGTTTCTTGTTATGGTTTAGGCACAGTCTTCATGCAATTTCAACAACCCATCACTTATTTCGATCAAGTGCTAACAACGAGAATTAGACTTTAGTCAGTTTATGAGTGGGAGCTTATGACAATTGTGCTTGCTATTCAAAATTGATAACCATATTTGTTAGAGTAGTGTCTTAGAGTACAGATGGATTGGTGCAACCTTAAATTTATGTTAGAACGGCATATTGTGACCGATGAACATCAGAGGTGGCTATCTAAGCAATTGGATTATGACTATGAGATTCAGTGTTGCCCAAGATTAGAGAATAAGGTCGCTAATGCCTTATCACAGCGGGTGGAGTACCACAATTGTTAGCTTTGTCAGTTTCTTTGGTTTTAGGTTAAGAGATCATGAGTTAAGAAAGTGAGGCAGATAAGAACTTGAGCAAGATCTAATCGGCTTAAGTGAATGGCGAAAACAACTATCATGATTATTCACTGAATGATCAATGTTTACATTACCATGAATGTTATGTATTACCTCGGAATTCAAGAGACATATCAAAGTTATTACAAAAGTTTCACAACAGCGATACTGGGGGCACTCAAGCATGCTCAAAACATGTTGGAGGATAACAGTAAAATTATATTGGGTAGAAATGAGAGAAGATATGGAGGACATGATATTAAGGTGTGATGTGTATCAGCAGCACAAGTACATGACAATAGCACCTGGGGGGCGGGGAGGGGTTGCTACAACCTCTAACATTATTTGAGAAGATATGGGCGGAGGTGATGATGGACTTCATTGAAGATTTATCTCAATTAAAAAGATTTACAATAATTTTGATGGTGGTGGACCTTGAGCAAATATGCTCAGTTTATCTCTCTGTCACCCCTACACTATTATTTTTTTCACCCTTATTTTTATATGGGAGGTTGTTCATTTGCACAGGATTCCAGAACATATAGTGTCGAATCAATACAATGCCTTCTTGAGATATTTCTTTGGGGAGCTGCTTAGAATGCAAAGGACAGTACTGAAGAAAATATAGCGTGCCACAAACTAATGGAAGATCTGAAATAATTAACTGAAGTGTGGAAACATATCTGTGATGTTTTGTATTTGACGAACCCCAATAATGGGCTAAATGGCTACCCTGGATAGAATATTGGTACAACACTTCGTATCATATAGTTTCTCACACTACTATTAAAATCTTGTATGACTGTGATCCATCAGATTTAGTGCATTATAGACACAATACTATGCTGGTATCTCGAGTGGATTAGTACTTAGAAGAAAGTGACAAGGTGTTAAAGAAATTGAAGGACAATTATTGAAGGCTCAACAATTTATGAAGAAATAGGCCGACCAGCATCAAAGGGATATGCAATTTGTGATGAGAGACAGTATGTATCTAAAACTTGGACACAATCGACAAAATAAATTGGCAAGACCCAAGAATGAGAAACTCTTCCCACACTATTTTAGTCCTAAGATCACGGAGTGCGTTAGTGGGGTGGTTATCATTTAAAATTATTAGCTTCATCAACACTTCATCCAGTATTCCATGGATCGCAGCTAAGGCACGCTATTGGGGATAATGTGTCTTTGTTTTCACCCCATTACCTTAACTTAGGGCATGGAAATTCTCTTGGAGCCACCGGTGTTGAAAGGGGTGCGCCAGGAATCAATAGATGGGAATGAAGTGTTGATTAAATGGAAATGATTGTCGGATCATGACATCACATGGGAGTCATACAATTAGATCCAACAATGATTTTCTATCTTTCACCTTGAGAACAAGGTGTCTTATTGGAAGAGAACTAATGTTAAATTGACATCTGTGACGTTTTCCGTCAGGCTGGGCCCGCCAAATAAATTGCAAACTTGTTTTAGGCATAAGGCTAAAAGGGCAATTTAGTCTTTTGTTAGTTATTATTATTTGGTACAAATATGGCTTAATATGATTAAAGTTAAGGTAGGTGATTATTATTTGGAATCTTAGAAGTTAGGGTTTGGAAGAGACAAGCCTGCATCTCGACTCGTAGGCCTATCTATTATCTATTTAGCATTGTATTTTGTTTTGGTGCCGGCAAAATAGAATCTATTATTTATGTCATAATTTTTGCGGAAACTTGTCACATTCCTATTAAAAAGTTGATGCAAATTGTCAATCAAATAGAAGAAATTATTGGTCAAATTGGCGGAAAAAAAAAACCAAACATCTATAATAATCCAAGAACACTTGCAAATATAATTTTATAATTATAGTGTCACTGTAATAAAAGAAAATATTGAATGAGTAATTGAGAAACAATAAATTTTATACCATTCGACTTATGAATTGTTACATTTTGGAATTTTTAGGAAGATAGCAATCTATGAACACAGAAAATACTAGTATATGGATACAAGAAGAAATGCAACCACCAACCTGCTGCATAAGAGTATTCAACACAACGTACTGGAGCATCATGACGTCCCAAAATATCCTCCTTGCCAGAGCTGAATACATGCCTATTTTATAAGAAAAGAATTATCAGAAAAAGGAGCTTTTTAACTCTTCTAAGTGGTACAAGAGAATTTCAAATTTAAAATGCAAACATTGCCATTTTAAGAGAAGAGGGAGTACCATCTTAAACGGAGTACCATCTTAAATGGAGTAACATCTTAAAACGGAACTCCCCCAAAATAATTTGAACTTTCTTATTCTTTAGTGAGAGGAAAAGGTTAGTTTATTTAATTATTTATAAGATGTTTGCTCAATCTACATATCATATCGAACTATATACCACATATACATACTATAGATACCATATATTAAAGACCAATCAGTGAGAAAACCTGTCCTTTTAATATGGAGCACACTTAAACTTTTTAAATGTGTTTGTTCCATAGTGTGTGGAATAAGTATTTATAATTTAATAGGGGCAAGACGCATCTAACACCCATTATAATCTAGATAAGTAGATATCATATCAAATTATATATGACACCTAAATATTTATGTACTATATATTAAAATACAGATAGAAAAACGCTTACATTTAAAGACTTACAATTCTACAAACAAAGATAAATCAATATTCCAAAATAAGGGTCCTTAAAATTTTTGTATTTCTTATTCTAAATGGAGATAAATGTTATATATTTGAAAGCGACAATGCACATCAATCTAATCTACATCTATATTTGAAAGCGACAATGCATACTATGACTTTCGAGACATGTATGGATGCATTCTACTGCCATATAAAACAAACATGTCAGGAAAGTGATATAATCGGAGCAGATTAGTCGTTTCAGATTAGGTATAACACAGCAGCAAAGTGTCTGAGACGCAACCAGGCATTTCAAAGTACCATAAAGAGCATTACAATTTCAAGACATTTCGTTAAGGTATGTCAATGAGAACGAGTTAACAATGTTAAAATACCCCATATACTTGACACAGGCCAGCAAATTTAAACCCAAAATATACACTTATATAAATTGCTAGTAGAATCCACAGATCGCCTCCTACCTCCGAACGGTACAGTCCGCGCTGGCACTGAAACCAGATGAATCGTCGTGGAAGCAGCAGTCGAGAACGGGGCCGCCGTGCATGAACTCACCCTTGAGCACATTCGCACTGGCATCGTAGAGACGAACACTCTGCTCAGAGAAAGAAAACCCTAAAACCAGCATCCCGATGCAATTCGCACAGTCCAGCTTAGAACAAAAAGAAGAAAACTTTACCTTGTCCCAGGATGAAACGAGAAGGTGGTCGCTGTGATTTGAGAAGCGGAGGTTCGAGATGCCGTCGGAGGGAGGGTTGGCGAGTTCTCTACCACTGCCGGAAGGAGGAGCTCCGCTCATGGCAGCGGAAGCAAGAGATTAGAGATTCTTTTCCGGTGATTGTGATAAGCAAGAATGAACCTGCTTTGGGTTCTAGAGAGAGAAATGGAGAAGGAAGGAGAGAGAGAGAGAGAGGAGGCGGAAAGAGGTTTGAAAACTGGAATTTGAATGATTTCTTGCAGCCCGCCGGTCACGCAGTTCTCTCCCTCGGATCAGTTTCTCTTCGGGCCCGAAAAATTATTGCGGTGATCTACGGTGGTGGGCTCCACTTTATTTTTTTTATTTAAATAAATTGATTGGATTCTCACCGTAGATCATTGTGATCTATGATGTAGATCGAACATCGCATATATCTCTGCATTAATAATGAAGCCACAAAATTACTATGTGGCAATGGAGTAAATGTGTGAATTTGTGGAATTAATTTTTAGAGATATTTGTGTAAATTTTTCTATTGTTTGATAATTCTTTGAAAAAGAAAACTAAATTTATTTTTAAAGAAAAAGTAATTTGCTTCTTATGAATAATAATCAAATAATTGATTGATGTTCCTCGCACTTTATAATTGTTAGAAACTTTTTAGTTTGTGTGTGGATTTATATATCATAAAACCAATTTGAATTCAGATTAACCCGCTTGGGGTATTATCGAAGGTTTTTGTACATCAATTGAGCGTCTAAATGAGAGGAATGTAACGAGTGTAATATTATTTAATTTCATTGTTATTAAGGCACTTAAATGTTGAAAAGATTATATGTAATTAAATAAATTAATGGGGTCATCTAAGAGGGTGTTTTGAAGGATTTATCGAATTTTTAAAATTTTCATCTCAAAAACTATAAATAGTCTCACATTCTTCACTTAAAGAGTGAGAGGATAAGAAGTAAATATAGTGAGCTGGCTGCTGAAGCTTCTTTTATAGTCTTGGCAGTTGTCATCGCCCGTGACCAAAGTTTGTAGTCGGCTGATAATTTTTGGCACTGGCCACCAAAAGTCATCATTGGCCACCACCAATAATTGTTACGATCAATTACAATAATTATAGTGACGAGCATGCCTTTTGTTGTCGATTGGCAACTGCTGTTGTTGTGGCTGCCAACATTGTATTGTAATCTTATCTTGCCTAGTACATAAGAAGTGTAAACATAGTACTTTCAATTTTATAGTGGATTCTGAGAGAAAACCCCATGATTTTTTTTCCATTTTCATTATTTTTTCTCATAAAAAATATGGTTGTATTTTGCATTTCTATATGTGTTTGTTCAAAACTTATATTGAACTAAAACTTAAAGTTTCTCTGTAATTAAAACTTTTTTAGCGTGCAACAATTTGGCACTAATTATGAGAAACGCAGTCCTTTTTGTTAGGCACTCACGATAATATAGCCAATATTGTTTTGCTAGCGGGGAGCTTCTCTTTTACCTATGAAAAACCATGTGTGTATAATAAGTTATCTCAAAGCTATATTCTTTAACTCTTATGTGAGCCTTGACAGATGTATTGATGTCAACTATTTGAGCTTACTTATCACAAAGCCAACCATTGACTTGAGATGCCCGATTAGACAACACTTATCCAATGCTCGCTCCTCATATTGGAGTTCCTCCTTTACGAGATAAGAAAACGATTTCTTGGAGATTGTTAGTTCTACGCATTCTTCTCGTACTACCAGACCAAATTGCAAACCTCTTAACACTTATAGAGAACTTGGCTTCATCTCGTCATATAATTTGTGATGAGCTACAACCAAATAAGCCTTTGCTATCAATTGAAGTTTTTTATAAATAATATTATTTATTAAAGTCTCTTTGTGAGCAAGCGACTGACATAATCTTTACTCATTCATTTATAAGACACGCCCATTGGACAGGTTTGATGGAAAGTTGTTAGTTGACACAATACTCACAAAAGATATCCTATAATGGAAAGTGGCGGATATAATATTCACATATACCTCTAAAATACAAGCATGTATGGTAGTCTAGTAGCATATGCATCATTTGTTTTTGCTCTTACAAGACATACTTATGCGATGATCTCGATTAGAAGTTAGTCGTTAACACGATCCTCGTTATAAAGACCCTTTGAGAGCAAGTGACAAACATATTTTGCGCTTATACCTCCGCAAGACATATTTATGCGATAGTCAAAATAAAAAGTTAATAGTGAACTCGATCATCACTAAATTGACCATTGAGGGTAAGTGACACACACTCCACTTATACCTGTAGAATACACACCCGTAAGATAGTCTTGATGGAAATTAACAGCGGTCACAATCCTTATTATAAAAATCACTTTAGGGTAAGTGATAGACGAAGTCTCCCCTTATACCCTTCAAAGCACACCCATAAGGTAATTTTGATAGGAAGCTAGTAGTGGACATGATCCTCAGTATAAATATCTAATGAGGGCAACTGATAGAAAAGATCTTCACCAATGCGTGTTGCGTGCTAGAAATTTTGATCGCGGTGGAGTGAGAATTTAACATCTTTGTGCTGTATAGAGATATAACACGCACATGGGTACATGAAAAAATAGTAGAATGAGACGCCCATGTTTTTTTTATATGAAAAAAGTATTGAGAAGAAAAAAAATTGTGGGGTCTAACCAATCAAAATAAATATCCACTCTTCTCCTGTACTAGAAAAATTAAGTTAGCAAAAAATTGTTGTGACTGCAATAACGATCGTAGTTGGTTACAATAGCTATAGTTGATTGTTAAAATATATGCAATAAGTCGTAACAAGTTGTTAGTGGTGATCAACAGTGTTTTTAAGTGGATGATGGCTGTCAACAACAAACTTTGGTAATCGAGGACAATTAACTTGACGTTATTTGTTAAGCTTTAGCAGTCAGTGATACACCTTAAATATGTAATATTTTTAGATTAGACGCATTTTTATACTTACTTATGAGATATTGTGTTTTAATGGAAGATATTTGTGTATTTTTTTTTCAGGTACAAGTAAAAAGGTGAAAAATGCTAAAATAAGTTAAAAATGATCAAATTTGGAGCAAATATGTGAAAATTGTGCCAAAGTATTTTGGCGCCTAAGCATCAGATCTGACGCTTAACTGTCGATTAAACAGAGAATGTTGCGTTTAAGCGTGACTCCGCGCTTAAGCTTCAGAGGCAGTTATCTGGTGATTTTCTTCATTTGACCGAATTTTGAAGAGGTGTTTGAGGCACCTATTGGCTAAAGAGGGTGGTTATGACCCATAATAGCAAAGATATTATTAAAAAACTTACAAAATGAGGCATCCTTTGGAGAATACATCGAATTTAGACACATTTTGAAGAGTTTCCAATGCACCTCTTAGGAAATTTATAAAGGAAGGAAGTTGAGACATTTGAAGTGGGTGCTTGAAAGTCCTGAAAAGGGGTGTTTGAAGTCCTAAAAAGTGCTTAAAAATGGAGAGATTTTCAGACATCACAAAAATTTACTTTATCCTTTTTGTTTTTAATTTTATTTTGAGAGTTAAGAGTATTGTAAAAGAGAATAGATTCAAAGGAACTTCAAGAGTTTGATGAGGATTTGAGATAAGTTTTTATCTTTTGTTTTTAAACTACTTTTGGTTTTAATCGAGACTTCTTATTGGTTTGACAATGATTTCTACTTTTAAACTAAAATGTGGTTTTGTTTTCTCTATGGATTCTGAGTAGTTTTGTTTATCTTTCTTCTTAAAATAATAATTAATTAAAGTTTTGGATGGAAGTTATGGAGAGTATTAATCTTTAATGTTGGAAGAAGTTGTGATGATTCAATTTCATGTACTTCATTTACTTATTGATTTGGCCTATCCAGATGTTAAAATTTGTCGTAATAACATGTAAGAACCGGACTGGTATTGTTTCAGTCAACAATTGGAAAGAATCACATGAGGTTGTATGAATGAGAATGTAATTCATATGAGTTAGTGCAAATAAATAGAGAAATAATCATTGAAGTGTGTAGAGTTAGAGGACTTTAATGTGTAATGTTAAAGCCCCAACTTGGTTTATTGTTTTAGGTACTGATACGAGATGTTAGCCCCCAGGTGGAGGGAATCGAGGGAACTCTAAAGTGAGAGCTAGTATCTGCCCTACCTAGCCGGTCTTTAGAACTATTCAAACTTTAAATTAGCCAATATTCTTTATAGCATCTTTAGTAAGGGTAAAGAATATAATTGCTTCTATTTGACACAAAACAATTTGCATACTACAACAACAAAATTCATATGCTTATTACTGATTCATGATAAGGAGAAAAATATTTTCAATTTTAGTGTTTTTATTTTACATAAACTCAAGTTATCTTTTTAAATTATTAATGTTTTGTCAAAATAAAAAAAAATACCAAAAAATTTTGAATTTTAATTACTGCGAATACATCTATAGTTTAAGCAATTATCTTTTTAAAATAGAAAGTTTGTTGTTCAATAGAGGATATTGCATAATTTCTCTGTGGGTTCGATATTCAAGTCATAATCAAAANATATATTGAAAAGTTAAATTCTTATTTTCTTCAGGATCAAGTTTTGACTCTGTTGCAAAGTAAGGAAATATATGTGAAAAATATAATTAAAGACATTGTTATACTGTTGCATATAAACAGTCGGGATCAATCAACTCATTATTTTCTCTCCCCCCTAAGTGAAGAATTGAGGTCTATTTATAATTTTTTTAGGGTGGCATTTTGATAAATTTTACCAATCTCCNTATATATATATATATATATATATAGTCAACATTTAAGTGTGTTAATAAAATAAAAATTCAATGATATTGGGCTCACTAGATTCCTCAAATCGAGACACTCAATTTGATTATAAGCATGCCAAATTTTAAAATCATCTGTCATTCTAATTACTGCACAAAAACCTTTATTTGTTTGATCCATAATGATTTGAACACATATTGCATCACTTTCAATGTATTTGGGTTTGTTCACTTGAAACGCTTAATTTGATAAATTTACTAAAATCATGGCTCGAATAATCTTAAATTTGAATTCATAATGTTTCCATGTCAAAATGGTTGGAGATTCATGCTTGATGATAAAAAAAGTGGTTAAATGCCAATTAGGTAACAACAATGAGAATTTGATTGTGATTAGGTCATCAATATAAATACTCTATGAGAGTAAATGATTGATAGGGTCTTAACTTAAAAAATGTCATAAGACTATAAGACCCAGAAGACACAATTATATTAAAAAAAAATCTCACAAAACTATAAGTGCCAAAATGTATAAATACATTAAAAAAATACTGAATATTACAAGTCTCATAAAGTACATCTAAAACAACAATGACAATAAGCCACTCTCCCTAATGGGGCTAGAATATAAATGTACATTTAAAAAATCTCAAAAGCTTATAAACCTTTAAAGGTACAAATATATTCTAAAAATACATAAAATTTCATAAAAAAAACACTCTTTGATTGCAAATTATATTTATTAAATAAGCAAGGTACTCGTCTAAAGATCTTAGAAGACAAAGAGTTTGATATCATTGTACTCCTATCGGGGGTAATACATTGATTATAATATATTAAATTCAAAACAATACTTATACTAATTTTATATTATCTACAGGACAAGTTATAAAAAATCAACATTCTTATAAAGAGATCAACAGTTTATCTAGTATCAACATCATGAATTTTAACCAAGCTCATATATTTAAAAAACTCTCATGTCAAAGTAATATGCAAAGTTACTAGATTTACATTAGATCATCACACTCTACAACAAACATCACCAAATAATTTTTTGGATCTTCAATGGCCTTTAAAGCTCTTCTCAACTTCCATCAAATCAACTTTTTATCTGAAAAGTTTATAAGAAAACAAAACAATTCCCTACAATATTTCGTTTTAATAGCATCAAAGCTAACATCCTAAACCTTCCAATAAAAGTCTCAACTTTCTCAAAAGTTTTAATATAATTCATATAAAAAATATGAAGATGAAATCATGTATGTATAAAGAAGAACAACTAAATTTTAAGTTTTTTTTTTCAGCACATGCAAAGAAGAACACAGAACGGTACAAATGCAATGAAAACATGAAAATAATAGATAAGAAAAACCACAAACACTGAAACAGAAACATAAACAAATATCAAACAAAGATTTATAGCTGTTAAACTACAGTTCTCTTATGTTTCAAAAATTTTCTTTAGCGCAGCTTTCCTGACAATGACATCAAAAACTTGACGAGCCAAAACTTACCCTGAAGTAAGTTGACCGCACACAATTATAAATGTCAAGCAATAATGCGATTGTTGACATCATTTTTTGTGAAGTCTGTCTCCCTCTCTATAGCCTAGAATATAGCCACGAAACTTCACTATTGACTCTCCTGTAGGGCTAATGTTGGGATCCACACCAATTAGAAATTCAAGCTACCTCTTAACTTCTCGTAGTCTCATGTGCGTGGTTTCAAATCCTCAAAATTTAGTTGACTTGAGCAGAACCAACATATTGAAACTCATGTCGAGTTTCCATAAGAATTAGAAAAGACCCTAAGCGGATCATTTAGACTTAAAGAGTTTAATGCTTTAAAACATCACAAACACACATACACACATTATAATTCACACAACACACACATTATAATCCGCTTAATTTACAATTCGAATTATCAAACTACGAGCACCTAAAATTAAAAAATCCTAATTAAAATTTAAATTCCTCGTATAAAAATAAATAATAATGACAACTAATAGATATATACATATAAGTATATATGCACATACATACATATGGAAAAAATAATAAATAAATAATACACACACACAATAATAATTATAGTAATACTTATAATAATATATATAATAAAAATATATAAATAATAAAATAATAAACAAAAAATATACGAAATAATAATAAATAAAGTATGTAAAATTAAAAAAACCATAAATAATAAAATAATAATCATAAAAAAACACATAAGTGAATCCTTTAATGCTCTCACCGGTGAAGCCTTCTACGGCACGACCGATTTGTGGTACTTGGGTTTCCTGTTGGAAATAAGAGGTTAAAAGGGAAGACGGGTTTCGTGACTTTCTGATTTATTGACAACTCAAGTTAACGTTCAAGTGCGGGAACGAGTAGAGAGATGTGTGGTCGAAAACGTTAACGATCAACAACAAATGAATCAAGGTGTCCGATCTACACTGTAGTAGATCACGGTGATCTACAGTGAGGATGTATTTCGGTTGACCACACTTAATTTTTTTTTTATTAAAAATTTGATTGTATCCCCACCATAGATCACCGTGATCTACGGTGTAAATCAATGTCTGTATGCAATAATTTTTCCGAAATGAGGGAGTGGAGTGATTGGGTAACTAACGTGAGAAATAATAAGAAAATTTTAGAGGTTTGCCAAATAAAAGCTCTTAAAAATAAGGGGCAATCACATAAATGACAACTGAATCACTGATATTCACAAATCTAGCACCCTCTATCATTCAATTTTCAAATGATTTGATCATAACACATGTAAATTTTTAATTCAAAAATATCAACTGAATGTTTGATTTCATAAATAATAATATTCGAGGTTCTATGCATGTAATATATGTAAGTAAGTATTCCTAAATATAAATAAGAATTGAGTGGCATGCAACTAAATGCGACCTATTGAAAATAGAATTCAAGAAAAATTTTCACAACTCCAAATTTAGAGAAGTATGTTCATAGTTCAATAAATCAGCTACACATGAGTTGATAGAAAAAAATTAAATTGTGTTTTCTTGTGATCCGGCTCTGTAACATAGAGGAATATTTCTCGTACATTATTCCACATTATTCACGTGTTATTGTGGTAATATTGATGTGTTATTATTCTATTATAACATTAAAAATATTCTCATAATAAAATAATATACGAATACTATCCTGAATAATAAGTAATTGTGCTGAAATGAATAACTTTTGTTCCGACTCCGGATCTCTCCGTTAAAATACNAAGTATCAACTGAATGTTTGATTTCATAAATAATAATATCCGAGGTTCTATGCATGTAATATATGTAAGTAAGTATTCCTAAAAATAAATGAGAATTGAGTGGCATGCAACTAAATGCGACCAATCGAATTTACCTTAAGCAGCATATCGAATTCAAGAAAAGTTATTACAACGGGACTCCGGATCGAGAGAAGTAAGTTCGGAGTCCAATGAATCAGCTACACATGGGTTGATAGAAAAAAAATTGTGTTTTCTTGTGATCCGACCCTGTAACACAGAGAAATATTCATTTTATATTATTTCACATTATTCACGTGTTATTTTGATGATATTGATGTGTTATTATGCTATTATAGCATCGAAAATATTCTCATAATACAATAATATATGAATAATACCGTAATAACACCTAAATAATAGGTAATAACACCAGAAATATTCAATTGTGCTGAAATGAATAACTTTTGTTCGACTCCGGATCTCTACGTTAAGATATGTTCCGAATTCAAACCCAGTCATATCGCATGCCATTCGTCGTCTCTTCATTTCCAGCGAGCTTCATCAACATTCCGATCAAGCAAAACAGTGGCAGCAATGCCGGCGCCGCAGCAGAGATCTCGCGGCCCGAAGGGCTCTTTCCGCCCCCACGCAAGATACGTTCCGAAAATCGATATCGTCTCATCAGTCCCCGCCACCGAAGCCGTCGCCGTGCTCAGCAACACCAGCGATCAATCCGCATCCAGCCAGAGGAAGCCCGCCACGCCCCTCACCACATCGCTGAGGTCGAGCGTTACGGCGAAGCCTGCAACTGCTGATAAAAGCGATGGCAGCTCTTTTCCGAGATACTTGCCACAGGACGAGGCGGTCGCATCAGGATTCGGAGCGGATGCCGGAGGATTGGACTCCGTTGAGTCGCAGGCAGTTGTTGATTTTCTCAACGACGAACTGCGTTGTTTACTCATGAAGAAACCCAGGGATTTCTGGAAAGAAGGTTAAAGCTCATTTCCCTAGTAAAACCCTAATGTTATGATCCCTGTTAGCTCCCACATGGTCATTTTTACGTTTCGAAATCATTTAACGTTGAAATTTTATAAATCAATCATCTGGTTGTTAGAAATCAGCGATAACTTTAATGACTGCAAATCAATGATTTCATCTCCATGGACAAATTGAGTGAGAACTGAATCGTTACTTTCTTAAATAGGTTTTCTATTTAACCGCTACTAAATGGACCCTTAGAACCATATTCAATTAGGTATATCCACGCTTCTGCATCCCATGGTTCTGTTGAATTGAGTTGTCATGTTTTCCTTATCCTTTATTTTACAGTGGCGAAGAATGATTCGTTGCATCAGTTTCTAGATAGTTACTTGCAGTTCAGGAGCAGATGGTATGATTTCCCGCATCGTGGATCCAGGGGAGTGGTTGCAGGCGTGATTGTTGGAGAAGCTGATTTATGCCGTCGAGTATTTTTGGTCCTTTATCGGATGTGAGTTATTGCTTTATGTTCAATAGCTTAATTTTATAATTTTGACGTGGGTAATAGAAATTTAATTTAAAAATGCGATCTTTCAAGGATAGCTTTTTCAACTGTTATGACGTAATTTTTGTTGCAGGTCCTCCAATAGAGATCCAGGGGCTCATGCAAGTGACTGCCTTAGCATAAAAGATCATACAGGTGTTCTTTATGTAATAAATGGTGTTAAATACCTTGGTTAGCAGGCATTTTTGTTTCTATAGGATTGATTTTTATCTTGGAAGCTGTTATTTAGGATAACTGCATTTTTATGTCATGCACAGCTCTTTTACAGGAAAAGAGGCTGTTTGAATTACCAAAATTGTTGGATATATGTGCCATCTATGGACATGAAAATGGGGACCTCACTAAGTCACTGGTAGGATCCTCTTAGTTTATGGTGTATGCTATGTGATTTTATTGTACTACCACTCAATGATAACCATTTAATATGTGTTAAAATTTTACATTCAAGTATGTTTTTGGATTACAGTCCTTTTTCTTGGGCTGTAAATTTGCCTTGATTAATTTTTGAGTCGATAATTTGTCATGGCCTATTGTATGCGGGGAGCCAATTTTTTGATATTGTTATTTTTTGCCTATTGAGATCTGAGTGTTATCTTNGTTAAGATATGTTCCGAATTCAAACCCAGTCATATCGCATGCCATTCGTCGTCTCTTCATTTCCAGCGAGCTTCATCAACATTCCGATCAAGCAAAACAGTGGCAGCAATGCCGGCGCCGCAGCAGAGATCTCGCGGCCCGAAGGGCTCTTTCCGCCCCCACGCAAGATACGTTCCGAAAATCGATATCGTCTCATCAGTCCCCGCCACCGAAGCCGTCGCCGTGCTCAGCAACACCAGCGATCAATCCGCATCCAGCCAGAGGAAGCCCGCCACGCCCCTCACCACATCGCTGAGGTCGAGCGTTACGGCGAAGCCTGCAACTGCTGATAAAAGCGATGGCAGCTCTTTTCCGAGATACTTGCCACAGGACGAGGCGGTCGCATCAGGATTCGGAGCGGATGCCGGAGGATTGGACTCCGTTGAGTCGCAGGCAGTTGTTGATTTTATCAACGAAGAACTGCGTCGTTTACTCATGAAGAAACCCAGGGATTTCTGGAAAGAAGGTTACAGCTCATTTCCCTAGTAAAACCCTAATGTTATGATCCCTGGTAGCTCCCACATGGTCTTTTTATGTTTTCGAAATCATTTAACGTTGAAATTTTATAAATCAATCATCTGGTTGGGCGCAATTAGAAATCAGCGTTAACTTTAATGACTGCAAATCAAAGGTTTCTTCTCCATGGACAAATTGAGTGAGAACTGAATCGTTACTTTCTTAAATAGGTTTTCTATTTAAACGCTACTAAATGGACCCTTAGAACCATATTCAATTAGGTATATCCACGCTTCTGCATTNGTGATGATAATAACATTTAAATAAAAGATGAAATAAAGATGAAAATGCTAATTTGAAGGATCATTAAGTAAGAGTTTTAATGTGAAAAAAAAAACACTTTTTGAAATAACATAGGATGAAAATGCTTGTTGTTAGGAGATTAGATGCTTTAGATTCAACTTATGTTAAGAAAGGTAGAGGTAGACCTAAAAAGAATCAGGCTTGTTTTATTAAAAAGTGATTTCAATTTATTAGAATAAAATGAAAATATGACACCCTATAGGATGCAATGAAGAAAAATGATCCATGTAGTCGACCCCACTTAGTGAGATAAAGGCTTGTTGTTGTTGTATAAGATGAAAATGCTATTTTCAAGGATTATTAAATGAGAATTTCAATGAAAAGAATCTTTGTGAAATGACAATGATTAGATTAATGAGTAGTATTGTAGATTGCTTTTAAAAAATAGTAGTTGAGTTACCTAATAAGGTTTATGTAGATTTTGGGTTTAAATGAGATACTTTGGAGATTTGATGAATTGTAATGATAACAGAGTAGTTTGGCTAACAAATATTTTTTATAAAATAATGAAGGCTAAATGGATGGCAAATGATTGAAAAAGAGATTCTTTGATATTAAGGATTAAACTGTTCTAGTATTTGAAGTAATTTCATTATAATTAGAAGTTTTAATCATGTTAGGTTCCATGGAGGGATGTAACAACATATTTATATTAAGGATCATTATTAAATGTCCTCTGTCTTGGTTATGGATATTTTCGCTAAGGATATTCAAAAGTAAGTATCATTGTGCATGTTTGTCTGAATTTTTTGTTTAATATTGCTATTTAAATATTTTAAAATAACACAGATTCTTAGTGTGAGAGATTTAAATTTAATTTTTACACTAGATTTTGTCACTATATTTAATTTTCTTACTTATCTAAATCATGAGGCTGCTTCCTTAAAATGTGCATCATCTTGAAGTTGATTTTTATCAATCATTGATCTCAACATCTATATAAACTTCATTTTTTAGATTCTCATTTTTTTTAATAGTATGTCTTACATGGAGATATTTTTAGATATTATAAAATTTGATGGATAGTTCAAAGGTGTGACTATTTAGGCATTTGCATGAATTGACTTACCACAATAATAATATAGATAATGTCTTGTCTATTATTTGTGAGTATATAATCTTCCACAAGTCTTTAATAGGAGCTTTTAGCTATGATCGTGTGTCTTTTGGTTCTTATCTAAGGTTATTAATTTTTACACTAGATTCTGTCACTATATTTAATTTTCTTACTTATCTAAATCATGAGGCTGCTTCCTTAAAATGTGCATCATCTTGAAGTTGACTTTTATCTATCATTGATCTCACATAATCTACATCTATATAAACTTCATTTTTTAGATTCTCATTTTTTTTTAATAGTATGTCTTACATGGAGATATTTTTAGATATTATAAAATTTGATGGATAGTTCAAAGGTGTGACTATTTAGGCATTTGCATGAATTGACTTACCACAATAATAATATAGATAATGTCTTGTCTATTATTTGTGAGTATATAATCTTCCACAAGTCTTTAATAGGAGCTTTTAGCTATGATCGTGTGTCTTTTGGTTCTTATCTAAGATTACATGGGATTTTCAACAAGCTTGCTTCCTAGTTTGCCTGTTTCTTTCGATAGGTTAATTATGTATTTCTATTATGATATAAATTTTTCATATTGAGAGTGTGCAATTTCAGTGCTAAGAAAGTATTTTAGCTTATATAATTCTTAATTCAAATTATTGAAACATTCTCTTCTTTAAAAGTTTTCATGTCTTCTAATTCATTATCTATTGCGATGATGTTAACATAAACCAGTTGTGTGTCGTTTTGAATCCAAGCATTTGTTGAATATTGTATGGTTGTCTTGAATTTTTATATCCTCTTTGAGCATTACCTTGGTGATCTTTCAAATCATAACATTGATGATTGTTTCAATCCATATAATACTTTTTTCACTATACATTTTATATTTTAGTGGCCTCCATATATATCTTCTCTTATATGTTACTGTGTAAGAAGACATTCTTTCATTGAATTGTTGCATTTTTAAGTTATTGTTAGTTGCTGATGAAAAAGAACTCGAAAAAATTGATTTTAACAGCATGAGGAAAAGTTTCATTTTAATCAATGCCATATATTTAAGTGAGATTGCTACTAATTCGGATTATCCTTTTTAATATGCTATTAAGTTCATACTTTATAATAAAGATCCATTTACAACATATTGGTTTCTTTCATTTTTGGTAGTTTTGCTGATTCTTATATTTCATTTTTTTCTTATAGTCATATGCTATTGAAGAGATGATTTTTGGGATATAAATTGTATGGAGATTAGCAAGAAAGGATTGATGATGATGAAAATTTTTTTTGTATATAAGAACAAGTTTGAAGATGTTATTTAAACTAGTTTTTTTTTTTTTTGGCTCAATGGTTCTCTCAATGAGTTTTGTGCCAAGGATTGAGTTGGTTGATTTAATTTATGCCTATTGGTTGAGTTGAAGGTAGTTATATAGCATAGTTGTTTGCTAGGATTAGGTTAATGAAGGACAACTTAGGGAAATAATATATTTATGAATGATATTTTTCTTGGGGTAAGTAGTTGTTAAGTATAATTCTCATTTTATGAAAATGACATTAATAGACATATGTACCTTTCTCATGCAGAGTGATAGCTTAGTTACAATTTTAAGTGTAAGAATACTATCCAAATATCTTGGGAATAAGTTTATTTGAGGTGGTGAAGTGATTAAAGAGTTTTGTAGGATATGAGTAGGACTCTTGAATCCAACTACTCTTGTAGTTAATCGATTTATGATTTGAGCGGTTGTTAAATCAGCTTTGTCTTAATGTTATTTTTGAACATTTATTTAAAAAAGGAAAGCTTTTGTTATAGCACATAGCTGGCTGTTCTTTTTTTCAACCATCCCATTTTGTTGAAGTGTATATATGCTATAGAGGACTTATATACTATTCCTTTTTTCTTATAAATATAAAATGAGTGATTATAAAGGTCTTTAGCATTATGACACCTAACTCTTCTAATTTCAACATTAAATTGATTTTTCATAATGCCTTAAAAGGTAGGGAAGGTGATACCTCTTTTTTGGCTTTTATTAAAAAATCCATGTCGCAGAGGAGTGAGTATTAATAAAAGACAAACTATCAAGTTACAGAAGTGTTTGGTGTAGGAGATAATTTTTAGATGTCGCTATGAACGAGAGGAAAATGATTTTTGGTCCTTACTGTTACTTGTTGGAAAATTGGTACTCTTTTGTTTTAATAGCTGACAAGTATCACATTAAAAGCCTTTAACGTTAATATTTTTGAATCATGAATAAAATATAATTTTTAGAATAACAAAAAAAGGATGTCCAAAATGTACGTGTTGCAAGCTTGTTCTTTATTATTGGATTTATTGATTTTAGAAAGGAAACGTAATGCAATTAACAACATGCAGTTTGGAGTTTTTCTTAATAATTTGATTCCTTAAGGTGGTAGACATTGTTTCTTTTATAAACTCAATTTTATTCTTCATTCCTGCCTTGAAATACACAATGTGAAAGTAAATACAATACTTCATGTTGAATATGCAATTAACTTTTAAATAAATAGTAAGTTGATGAATAATTTAGGAATTGGAGAATATTTAGAAGTGCGAGAGATTTATTTACCAAATTTTCTTCTTGAATCTTAGCTAATTGCAATTTTCAAGAAACCACTGACAATTTTATTTTCTTGTTATTAGAATAGCGAATATAGAAAATAAATTTGCGTGATGAATTGGCTATATAATCTGTTACTTTTGAATAAATAATCCAAGTGTTGGGATTAAGCATATCAGAGATTTTCGAGTACGAGAAGAGGAGGTAGTATTTGAGAAAGCAGAAGAACAGGTGTTTGTCGTAGGAGTTGGGAGTCATTTTCTACTGATTCGGATAATTTTCTTAATTTTTTTCCTTTTTTCTGCAACTTGATGGGTAAAGTTTTTTGTGTCTACTTTTTTCATATATGTTACATTCGTATGTCTCTTTTTTATATTTTCCTCTTTCAATATTTTCCATTTTTACTGGATGGCTGGCTAATCATGATATTTTAAGTTTTTTTTTTTTTTAAAAATATGTCAAGCCTTCTTGCAATATGTGCACCATAGGGAATTTTTATTAACTATATTTGTTGGGCGTGTCTCCTTTTGCTCCTTGGAAGAAGATAATTATGAACTATGGCATTTGATATCAATAAACCTTACCATTAGAGCCTAATCTTATATGTGGTCATTGGTAATCATAACTTTTGTCCTCTTTTCCGATAATTCATTTTCTTACAACATCAAGCTCATTGTTTAATTCAACGAAAAAATCATAATTTCAATCATTTTCAACTACATTTTAAGGCAGTTGTATTTTTATTGTATTTTATTTACATGCATTGATAATGATTCATTTTTTGCAATGACTTCGTAGTAGATTGGATTATTTTTTATTGGATTGGCCTTCTTGCTTTGTGGTTGAGGGCATTGTTTTGATCTCATAGTTTTGACAAATTCATGATTTTTGGAATATGTTTGATTTATCGTATATGAAATTTTCTTTTCTAAATGAAGGAACATTGTAGGTGTTACTTATTTAAGGAACCAGAAAGTTTCATAACTAGGTCATCATCATAGAGTTTTGTTCATCACAAGTATTGAATGCATGGTTGCTTGTTGTGGTCTGATGCCAAACAAATGACTCAAATTTTTTTCTTCCCTTCAAGGTGTGAATTAGTTATGATAACTTGAGATAATTCTTATCATTCAAATGATATGATGAATGTACATTTTGTAATCCTCATGTTGCATTTGGGTTGTCAGTCTTGATTCAAAATGAACTTAAGACTAAGAAAACATGTATCTTTTGTGATCCATGTGAAAGAAAATTGTGGTAGTATTTAATTACAAAGATAAATATGGATAGAGACAAGTCAGCATTAGTGAAGACTACAAACAAAAAGATTAGGTTGAATGAAAAATATTTACAAGTACAAGCACTTGCAAGTTCTAGGTAATGCAACAAATTTGTTGAGTGTTTTATACCAACATCCTCGTTGTATTTATATAATCCCATGGGAGCTTTTAATTGTAAACATATATAATCAAGGAATAACATTATAGAATGATTACAATAGTCCATAGTTTGATGAGTAGGTAAAATAATAATCACAAAATAATTATAATACTCCATGAATTGAAGAGGTGACACTAATAATTGCATGGCCTGATACTCATTCTCTCTATTTCTTCAAAATTAATTCTATTTATTCAATGTTTTGATGATTTTCTCTACATAAAAGGTTACTCGTAATTTGGGAGCGAACATTTTTAATAGCATTATATATTGTGTTATTTTTAAGCTGTTTTATTTTTGTAACTGACATTCTTCCTACTTTTGAGTTTTTGCAGGTTGAAAATGCCATAAAAGTTCAGCCACAGATTTTAGACAACCTAGGGGGCGTGGTATCCCATTTTCTAAGCATAGTACACACAATGTCTGAGCGCTGCAACAAATCAGTAGAGGTACTCTGCACAAATTCTCGGTTTATTTATCATTCTACTTATCTAAAATATTTGTTTAGTGAGGGATCAAGGCTAATGATGATAGTTAATTAAATGTCATATTTACATTGCAAATGGTGTTTTTTCGGGTTTTTTATGCAGAACTAATAATTTAGCCAATGATTTATTTGCCAAATAATTTAAAATTGACTTTTAAGCTTTTTTCTAGATTATATAGTTTTTAATTGCATTTTGATGTCTTTAGCTGACGAGCATGTTGGATGACAATGATTGTGATACTGGAGATGACCCAAACAACAATAGGGAGGCAAATATTATTGTTAAAATCAAATAGGCTGTTATAAATGACACCATGAAAGGGAAATGACAACAACAAACACAGGCAAACACAACTAAAGTGCATCCAAGGGGTGGCTGTTGGTGGTCCAACATGGCGACGATAAGGTGGAAGGCCAGAATAAGTGGACGGGGACAGCGGGGGAACAGAGATGTTAGCTGTCCAAGATGGCAGCAACCAGGTAGGGTGGTAGGGAATCAGTGAAACGGCAAAACAAAAGTGGTACAAGGAGGCTGCGGCGAGGTAGGATGACTGGACAGCGGTAAACAGCGAAATGGGGTGCGGGGCTGCTGGACAGCATGTATATAGCAAGTCGAGGGGGGATGGTGGGGTTGTGGCAGTGAGTCAGGATGGCAGGACAACAGCAAAACGGAGGAGTTGCAGGTTGCCTGTGATGTAGGATGGCTGGAGGGTGGTACGGGTTGAGGCTGGATGGTAGACGGCTGAGAGGAGGTCGAGGGAAGTGCAGGGGAAGCTTGGTGGTTGCAGGGGACAGCAAGTTGATGTTTTGCAGGGCGGCTGCAGCAGTGAATTTGATGGCGGCTGCAAAGGATGCGGGGCGAGGTGAAGTCGAAGATAAATACCACATCGGGAGCTAGATACAACCGAAGCACCACTTGACTCTTGAAGAATAATCACCATCTCGGAATGAGAGCAGGGAGAGCACCACTTATCTTTGGATACAATCCTAGAAAGGAAATAGTGGATACCTTCCTAACAAAAACACANGCAGGGGACAGCAAGTTGATGTTTTGCAGGGCGGCTGCAGCAGTGAATTTGATGGCGGCTGCAAAGGATGCGATTGATAAAGGAAGCTTGGTGGTTGCAGGCGAGGTGAAGTCGAAGATAAATACCACATCGGGAGCGAGATACAACCGAAACACCACTCAACCCTTGAAGAATAATCACCATCTCGGAATGAGAGCAGGGAGAGCATCACTTCTCTTTGGATACAACCTTAGAAAGGAAATAGTGGATACCGATTGCTTTCCTAACAAAAACACGTTCTAAGATGAAATCTAAACCTCAATACAACACATGTATAGGAAAATACTAGAAAGGAATGAAATGAAAGGAGGAAACTTTCTGAAAATTGGAAAGGAATTGAAAACGGGTCTGCTGGGTGCGTTTGTTCGAGTCAGGTGCATGCACGGTTATGGGATCCCGGGAACCTCCCTTCCACTTCTGTAGCGTGAGAAGACTGTCAGATGGCTCAAAAGGTTGCTTGCTACATTTAGGAGGCTAGGGGAAAACTTGATTTAAATTTTACTGCTAGCATCTAATTTGAGAATAAAGTAACAAAATTAGAGAATGATTATCTTCAAGATATTGCTAAGATCTCTACAATGTCAGATTTCCTCTTCTCTATTTCTTGCTGTCATTCGCCCTTGGTCACCTTTTTTATACGTTCACTCCATGGATGTGTTTGTCTTCTTATTTTTCAAATTCCAACATTTTCTCCCTCCCATCTGTCTCTCATCATCTTGACTAACTTATGTTGACTCAATTAGCTTATTTCTAACCACTGCCATAAACTTCCTACCTTGGTCTGTAAATTTTGTTCAAAACTCAAAGCAGCTTGATAATTTGTCAAAATTTAATCAATTTTACAATATATATAGATATTTTCATATTTCATACTTTCTATGCTCATTACAACAACAACACAGATAACGACAAACCTTTTTCCCACTAAAAATATGTTTGGGGCAGTTGCAGTTTATCCAACTTATCCAAATAAGCTACTTATCCTGATAAGCTGCTGATCAACAGATGATCCAGATAAGCTATCTGACTGTTTGGTTTGTGCGTTTGAGAAACAGTTGATTCTGTATAAATGATCACTCTGCTCCTGTTTTGAATGAGCTGTTTAACTGTTTGATTTGTGGGTTTTGAAAACAGCTGATTTGCAATAAATATTTTTGTACAAATTCTATTTATGTTACTTTCGGTCTATCAATATTCTACCTTATCCTTCAATGCTAGATTTTATTTACCAATATTATCAATTCATTTTCTACCCTTGATTAAACTATCATAAATAGACCATTTTGAGCTGATTCTGTATAAACGACCACTCTGTCTCTATTTTGAATAAGCTGTTTAACTGATTGGTTTGTGCGGTTTGAAAACAACTGATTTGCAATAAATATTTTTTGTACAAATTCTATTCGTGTTACTTTCGGTCTATCAATATTCTACCTTATCCTTCAATGCTAAATTTTATTTACCAATATTATTAGTTCATTTTCTACCTTGATTAAACTATCATAAATAGACCATTTTGGGTATAAATATTAAAAAAAAAATATTCAACTATATGTCTAACTCCACCTTGCACACACATTTTAAGGGATTATATGCTACAATCCAGAACTTAGCAACTGCCTATGCTAGCATGTAGTAGACATGAATCGTTGCAATTGAAGCTGATGGGAATAAAGGCACGAAATTTGTTAGGACCTTTATACCGAAGTTAGTTAAATTAAAAAAAAAGAAAGCAGTTGCTAAGTTCTGTGGCTAAGAGCAAAAAATTATAAATAGATTATTATTTTAACACAAACTTCCGTGCAAGATATACTAGAAAAATAACTAAAACATATTAATTCTATGGCATGCATTAAAATATCTACTTCCCTACAATCAAAAGATTATTTTGTGAAGCATTAACAACACTGCATCTCATTGATAAAGATAAATGAAATAAATGCAGCATAACCTATATATTAAACCAATTATGATAAATTCACAAAAGTAATGACTTTTAGTTTAAGAGCACGAAAAAATTTCCTAAAAAAAAAAAAAAACAATTTTTAAATGTTTTCCTAAGGAGTTCAATTTTATCACAGGCTCAAACAGGAAGAAGAGAAAATGACGAGTCTGGATGTTAATAAAGCCAAGAAAGCTGTTAGTAATGCAAGCCTGAAAAATTGTACAGCTCTAAAGCATTATTAGATGAATTAATTGTATTTATAAGAAAAAAGATTTCAGTGCTGAACCGGTTTTTACAGCATGAAATTCTCAAAAGTATCAGCCTTAAAGTTCCAGTTCCAGCTTTCTTTAAGAAATCAATGGATATATTACAAGATGCAAATAATTTAAATGGAATTCAGGAATGCACTTTAATATCTATATCCATTGGAATGGAACCTGATGCTTGTGAGACCAAGAAAATACAAATGATGTCACAGGTTGTTGCAAATAAAACTCAATTCTTCCCTTTGTCAATGTACAGAATTGCACTCATATGCCCTCATGCGTCAAGTTAAAGCACATGAAGGCATGTATATATTACAATTAACCACTGCTGCGTTCAGAGGTTCTAATTGATAGGAATAATATTGAAAAACAGTCTATAAGCAAAGAAGGATTAAACACATGTTCAAGCTCCCCAACTCTATAACCATTCTCATTCTTAACATTAAACTCGTTAGTTCTGGAAGTGACCTTAATTTCCAGATTCCAGGTACCAAAAAAAAAAAAAGGGGGGACAATTTCATGTCAAGTAGATTAGAAAGATTCCTCACATAGCCAGGCAAGAAATCATCAGAGCACGATCCCCAAACCATTTTTAGGAATTTTGAAGGATAAAGCATTGTCTCCAACAAATCCGAAACATTCTTCTTAAGAAATATTGGAACATTTCCTCAATAGAACAATCAGACAGCAAACAAGAAACACATGTAGGAAGATTTCAGCAGAGGAACACCTGTAGCAAGATTTCAGCAGAGGACTGCCTGTGGGAAGACTTCAACAGAGGAACACGCCAAGGTCAACAGATCTCTGGCTTGCGCAGGTAAGGTGAGGGCAAACGCCGAAGGTTTTGAAGCAGGACAAGAAAAAGAACTCGCCAGCCCTCGTCTCTGTGCTATTGTCGTTTGACGATTAGCGATTCATTGACACCGAAGAAGAAGGTTGCCGCAGAGAAGAAGCCGGCTTCTGAGAAGCCGACATAATAAAAAGAGAAGAAGGCTGAAGAGGGCAACAGGGTAAAACGTTCAAAATAAACGTGATCCATGGTCCGCGTTTAATTGAAAAATAAAATTGTGTTTTTGAAGAAGCGTCCTGAACGTGTTTTTTAAACGGGGCAGTGACGTTTTCAAAACGCCGCCGCAGCGGATAAGCTGTCCCAAACGCAATAGGGTCGGCTACATGAATCCTTTTTTTCTCTATTGCGTCCTATTTAGTGTCATATTTCATTTAATTCTAATAGATTAAGATCATTTTTTATGTAATATGCTCAAGTTTTTTTAAATCTATCTCCTTTCTTAACATCAGTCGAATCTAAAACATCTACCCTCCTAACCGGATCATCAGATGATCGACATTTTATATGACCAAACCATCTAAGATGACTCTCTCTAGTCTTGTATGCTACTGGAGCTACACCAACCCTATCATAAATACATTCATTTCACATTTGTCTTTAAGTGTCAAGCCATTTATCCACCTAAGCATTCTATTCTCAGACTTTGTTTTATGCTCCTCTTTTAAAGACCAACATTTTGCGTCATAGAGCATTGCAGGTTTCACCACTATCTTATAAAATTTCTTTCAGTTTAAGCAACACTTTTCAATCACACAAGAGGCCCGATGCATTCCTCAACTTCAACCAACCAACTTGAATTCTACTAATAACCTCCCTATCTATATCACCATCATTTTGAATAATAAACATGAGATATCTAAAATGTTCACACCTTTGAATGATTTCATCACCCCATAATTACAACTTTGTCACTAGAGCTACTACTAAAATGACATTCCATGTATTCAGTTTTAGTTCTACTCAAACGAAGGTCTTTAGACTCCAATGTAGATAATTCAAGTTTCTCCTGAACTAATTTTCTAGTCTTATCCACAAAAAGGATATCATCAGCGAAAAACATACACCAAGGACATCCTCTTGTAAATGTCCCGTAAGAGCATCCATAACTAAAGAAAAAAATATATATGAACTCAAAGTTGATTCTTGATGTAATCCAACTGAAATCGGAAAATACTTGGTCATTCCTCCTGTTCGAACACAAGTAACTCTCTAGTATACATATCTTTAATTACATGAATATAAGTCATATCAACACTTTTCTTCTCTAGAACTCTCGAAAAAATTTCTTTTGGAACCTTATCATAAGTTTTTTCTAAATCCATAAAAATCATATTTAGATCCTTGTTAATCTCTCTGTACTTCTCCATCAAACCTCTCAATTAATATATAGCTTCCATAGTAGACCTACCCGTCATAAATTCAAATTGATTATGAGAAATCTTTGTATCACGTCTTAACCTATGTTCAATTACCCTCTCCCATAACTTTGAAGTGCGACACATCAACTTAATTCCTCTATAATTTCTTTTTTATTCTTAAAAATGGGACTAAAATACTCTTCCTCCACTCCTCATATATCTTAGTTTTTAAAATAGCATTAAAGAGTATAGTAAGCAAGAAACTCCCAAATCTCCGAAATATTGCCGAACTTAAATTAGGATATCATAATTTTTTTTAAAAAAATCTTGCATTAAGTATATATTTAATACTCACACTCATATATTTTGTTTTGAAATTGAAAAATAACTTTAAAATTGAAGGAATTGGCTTGAATCAGCTTTAAAATTGACTTGAAGTTGATAATTTTTGACTCAGCATAAACTTTGCTTGACTAGAAATCTAAATATTCAATTTTGATTTGAGCCTTACTCTCGCTTGAACTCAACACGATGCGAACCCTATTTCTATCCATGCCTTCCTTACTCGTTCTTGGGCCTTTCTCCTTGGAATTCTTCATATTTGACCTTAATGCTATGTTGTTTTTAGAGCTAACACTTCTTAACTACCTTGTGTAATACTTCGTCTCNTTGCTTGACTAGAAATCTAAATATTCAATTTTGATTTGAGCCTTACTCTCGCTTGAACTCAACACGATGCGAACCCTATTTCTATCCATGCCTTCCTTACTCGTTCTTGGGCCTTTCTCCTTGGAATTCTTCATATTTGACCTTAATGCTATGTTGTTTTTAGAGCTAACACTTCTTAACTATCTTGTGTAATACTTCGTCTCTGGGGCATTTACATACGCAAGATACCACCCGTTACTTATGTATTTACATATCTGAAACCTAAACTTTCATTTTTACATTTATACCACCCAAATCTTTCATATCACAACAAAAATACCACCATTTTAACTTTTAATGCATAGGGAAGGTGGCATGTATGTGAAAATTGAAGTTTAGGTGTTAGATATGTAAATACATAAGAAGTAAGTGTTATGCTAAAAATCAACTGCCACCCTTTTCTGGATTTGGATAATGGGCTCATGAACATCGCCCATCCTAGTTCGACTTCTTTTGCTTTTGTTCCTCTCCCCGATGTGATGAATCTTAATAATTTTATCCCTCTGCTTGAGTTCTACAGCTATCGTATTAGTTTTTTTTGCTGATTTTCATGAAACTTGAGGATGAAGGCATTTCACCTCCGCATTATCTTTTGCATCATATTGGATGGTTCCCTTTTCACGGCTCAGTGTTTGATACTCTCCAATTTCTAGATTTTGTAGCTCTTTAGTTTTCATTTTCAATCGTGTCCAATACGTACAATTGACATTATTCCTCTCTTTTATGGAGATTGTTGGGTTGATTGGAATTTTTTTATCTTCAGAAATTTATTCTTATTTTTCGGTTTATTTACTCCGGTGTCCATCTTAAATTTTGTTTGTAATAGATTGTTGTTGCAAATCTATAGCTTATGATATCTTTTGTGATTGATTTACATTGAAATCTTGAAGCTTATGCTACAGATTTATTACAAAGAGGTTTTTGTTTTGTCCAATTTATTATGTTTCTCTCAATTTATAAAGTTTGATCTATTGATTTAAATTGAAGTGCATATAAAATATACAACTTATTTCCTAACCACATGGTCTAAAATCCTATCATGTTCGCAACTTAATTTGGCATTAAAATTTTATAAATTTATCAATCTCTCACGTTCCTCCCTACCCTTATTTTCTCCATACGTCTCATTGACATCATCATCATTCTTCTTGATTTCTTAATCTCTATTTTGCATGTAATGTTGATACCTTTTTGATTTGAGCTTTTGAGATGCCATTTGATCGAGTTCTTAATGATTAATAAATTAGCCATGAGATTCGCCATCAGAGGCTTTTGCGAGCTAGAATGCATGGTGACATTCAAACCCGTTGGTATGTACCCCATTTTAAATTTTACTGCCTGTATGGTCATTGTTATCAAATTAATTCCGAGCGTAACTAACAGATTGTTTCTACAAGGTATGGCATGGTAATCAAATCAACATAAATGCGAGGGAGCAAGCATATTACTACCTTATCCGAATAATTAATTATTGATCATATAACTTTCAAATTGAACACCTAAAGTTAGTATCAATTAAAAAAAATAATGTGCAGCAAAGGCAATAAAGTTCTCAATCTCTATCAACATGAATGAATTGAGCTCATAGGATTCAAATTTTGTTAGCTCCTTCATAATTGGAGCCATGATTGGCGATAGATTATTGCCAATATTCATGCATGTAAGTTATTAGGTAGGAGGATGTAAGATAATTGGGGTAGAGAATAGTGGGGATGGATTGAAGACGATTGAGGGAGATGGAAGTTGGGAGGCTAATGGTGGATGGGTTTTTATGAGTTTGTTTAGGCGATATGCACTAGTTGTTGCGGAAGGTGGAGTGTGGAAGGTCTGATATGCTTTGATTGAGTGATAGAGGGGGCAGTTTTTGTTTGTTTTGAATGTAAGGATACTAGAGCAGAGACATCAATAAAACTTTTGGAGAGAAAGATAAAACAATTTTTAATGCCAGTGGGAAGGGGAGGGAGATCTATGACATATCATTGGAATGAGGTTTATGATTAGCAAGGATGGATTGAATTTTGAGTAAGAGGGGTTTGAAAATGAGATATTTAGTAGGTTGTGATGGTCATGATCCTAAGTTTGCCATAGCATTGTTACAAGAAGAGGAGTCTTAGGACCATGGCAAACAAGAAGATATAAAGAGTTTTTATATTTTTTTTTTCTTTTTTTACCATTATTATTGAAAGAGATGATATTTCAATAATAGTTCAATGATAGTTTTGTGGTGTAAAAGTTATCTCATCACAAGTGTTTCAATAGTAAATTATTTATTAAATTGTATATCTATATAAAACTCATTTTAGTTTGATTTCATTGTGAATAGACAATATTGTTAAAACCTAGCATACACGCAATAACTTACCTATTTGCCAATATAAATAATCACCATTGTTTCAAAACCCCGGACATAATATTCCAGGGTATCAAGAAACCTAAGCATTCAAACTAGTATTTCAAGAAATCATGTTTTTTTTGGCTAGGGAAGATTGTCCTTTTTTTATTATTTATGGCAAATTATCATCATTTTTTCAAAGTTTCAAAATTATTTTTTCTTTCACCGTAAGATCACAACTATAAAAAGTTCTATACAAGTAGCACTTCATAAATTTCAATTTCTTTTGGTGGAAATTCCTTGCAAATCCATCGTAACTATCAATAAATTTAGTCAAAATGTTAACCTCTGTTATGTATGTTATAGTTTATTTTATTCGTGGGTGTATTTAATATGAAAATGCGTAGAACATTATTTTGCCTTGATAATCATTAAAGTTGGCCAAATTACTATTTATGTTTTAAATGCCTTTTAGGTATTAGTTTCTTTTTTTTTCTTAATCTTGTTGTTTTATAATTAAATACTTTAGCAATTAGTATTATAATATTATAATAATTATATATAATTTCAAATGTATTTATAATTAGATTCATAAATCTGTTTCAACAATATCAATAAGTATAATTTTGTGATGCATTTGTTTAACTTACAACTACAATCTATTTTTTTATTATTTTTATGAGCAATTTTCGAAATTTCATTATTCGTATTTTATGTCTTGTTGTAGTATTTGTACATTCAAATATCTAATAACTTGTGCATGACCCCTTAACGCATCAAGGTAATCTACAAATGGATTTGTCAAGAACTCAACAAAATTATTGCGACGCTCGACTAGGGGTACCCGAGAACTCGCCCAATAACTCGCTCTGACACAGTTGACAACCAAGTCTGCAGTCTGTCTACTCGAACTCGACACTTAGCTCAACATTCTGTAAATTTTTAGGACACAACAACACTGCATAATTTTATGTATTTTGTATTCTCGCATATTTTTTTCAGTCATGTATTATGGTCAAAGGCACCCAAATTATTAACTGGAGTTCTAGCTTTATGAGATTACTTGAACTATTATGTTTTGTTGCTGTAAGTTAGTCATAAATTTTTCCCAACTTATTTTGAAATTTGTAAACTATGCCTCATTATATGCAGCTACTTGCTTCATGTGGAGGTGACGGTGGTCAGGGGTTCATGCAACTATCTAATGATTTTTTGGAGGCAAGTTATTTCCAATTAGTTGTTCTAGTGTTATAATTTAGGGGCATTTATATACTTAGCACACAATTCTTATGTATTTACATCTCACACCTAAAATATCATATTTAGACTAATAACACTCAAATCTTTAATATCACATAAAAAATAGCACTTATACCATTTTTTAAAAGTTAAATCCACCTTTGCATGAATGGGTTTAAAGCGCCAAAGTTCTATTAATGTAAATATGAAAGTTTAGGTGTGAGGTATGTAAATAAATAAGAATTATGTGCTGGGAATGTAAATTTCCCTATAATTTAATTACTTCTTATGATCCTATGTTGTCTTAGGTAATGGATTTCATAAATGATGCCATCATGACGTTTGAAGCATTTACTGATACATATAGACCAGCAGCCTTCCATTTCTCTGTTTCCTTTGAAACTGGGTAGATTCTTTCATCAAATCATATGTTAATTGGTGCATTTACATACATACCGACCAATTCTTATATATTTACTTATCTAACACCTAAGCCTGACCTTTTTACATTTATACCACCCAAATCTTTTAGGTCACATAAAATACCGCTATTTTAACTCTTTAAAAGTAAAATACATCTTTTCATGCAAAGAAAAGGTGGCATATATATATGTAAAAATTGAAGTATAGGCCTTAGATATGTAAATGAGAATAAATAGACTTTTTTTTTTTTTTCGGTGGTTCACTTTAGTCCCAAAGTCAATGAAAGTGCTAATTTATCCTAGGACTTGTAATATAGGTTAGAATAGTTCCCATGAAAGACTATTTCTGCCGCAATTTAAAGAGTCTGAGAACCAATTTGACATTGTTATAGACTCTGGGATTAAATGGCCCCATGTAAATAGTAAGGGGACTATATTGACACTTTTTTTATATAAATACATAAAAAGTGATTGCTATGTATGCAAGTCTTCGTTGTTAATTTTTGCAATTTAAGATAAGTTCCGATTATATCTATAAAAAAAAAAAAACACTTCAACAATTTTGTTTTACAGCCATGGGAATGATGAGCTACTCAACACTATTGCTAGGCTGCATGATTCATTGATCCCATCTATGTTGCATGGATTTTCACTCGCCTCTAATGACCGAGAAAATAATGGGCACAAATCATATGGAGAAATTCCAAATATTTATCTCAGCTTTAAAGTGCTGTCAAAAAGGATAGTCGAGTTTGGTTGGATGTTGCTGGACTCATGTTATTTGAATGGCGAACTCACCGATGAAAATCTTCTTCGGAGTACTTCAAAGGTGTTTCCGGCTAGTGTTGACAATCCTTCTTTACGGGGCGACATTTTGGTTCAGACGTTGAAAGAGATAAATGGAGAATCACATTATCAGGTGGAGCATCATAATTTTGGGACTTTTAATGAGAACATTGAAAAAAAATACAAAATATTCAGCAAAATCAACAACCTTTGTAGTCAAGGTACAAATTGTTTTTTTCTTCACATCATCACCTGCTATTATTATGTCATTAGTTGGTTTGTAGATGTGAAATTTATTACCTTTTTTTTTTTTGGCATTTCATACATTAATACATAGCATGATAGCTCGTCGTTCTCATGTATTTACATATATGTTACGTGGGTGCCTAGCCTAATGCCAATTTTGTCTTTTCTTTTTATTATTGTTTAGTATAGATAGGGCTAATATATTTAGGGTTAGGGTTATGCATGAGATTTGATCTTATATCTTAAAGTTAGGATGTGAGAGAGATTTCCTACCTCTCGAATTGTAGGAATTGGAACAGATCGCCTACCGTTTGAATTGTATGTGTTTATCTTTGTATTTGTCTTGAGTCATTGATGTTCTTACAATAAAATATTATTTGCCCTAATTTTTGTGTGGAAATATGTGACAATTCTTATCAACTTGATATCGAAGTAAGCTACTTTTGGGAAATAACGGGATTGAAGGCTACCTGATAAACTTGCGATAAGGGCCAGTTGGGAAGTCGAAGATGGGATCGATCATGAATACAGTCGCGGTAAGGGCTAGCTTGGAGCGGGAAGCCGAAGACTGGATCGATCTCTATAGAGCTGGAATTATTCAGCGAGATTGATTGTGATACAATCTCGATTTGAGACAGTGGGGACGCCAAACGACAGGATCACTATAGACTTGTGAAGACACCGATGAGATAACGACATACAATGCCCATCCTTCTCCGGCTTCATCCTCGTGGTATAATTGTGATTAGAGCTAGGTGATTAGGTCATGTGGGGATCGTGGTGGACAGGAGACTGACCTCATGACTTGATCCCGCGATATAGCGCAAATCGTGCTAACTGAGAAGCAAAAAGGGATCATAGCTATTTAGATTTAAGCATACATACACGATTCAGTGCAACCACAATTCAAATCGACAATTGCAACTTACTTGAGTTCTATTTTTTTGATCCAAAATCTTATTGAGTGTTAATGACAATCAATAAAGTAAATGATTTGGAGAAGGAGTTAGAGGAATAGTTGAGTCATATCAATTTTGAAATAGATAAATATTTCTCTTTCATGAAGGGGCAGTTCGAGAGGAGATTCACGAAATGATGAAGAAAATCATGGAGTTTCACTTGAAAATCACTTCTGGCCGCCATGGAATTGAGCGATGGCGTCACGAACTGATGCCAACAAGCTGTTTCCAAAAGGATTCACACCATCAAAGCAGCTACATTGTTTTGATGCGGATCAGGAGCTGCAACATCGAGCGAAGAAATCAGGAGTGGACACGAGCGACAATACATTGAAGAAATAACACAACATTTAAACGGTTTGAATAAACAGAAGCAAGTAGGATCAAAGTTGACAGAGATGAAAGAGACAAATGATATGAAGTTGACAGAGATTCTAGTGATCAATAAGCTGTGGGATGAACTGTTTGGGGCTACAATATTCTCTGAGATTGACTGGGAGTTTGTATAACACGAGATTAGGATACTACTGAATGATGTGTGCAAGATGACATTTCAAATTCCTGAGGATAATTACGATTTCTGATTAAATGGAAATGATTGTCAGATGATAACGGACCTTGTGAACCATATGACTTGATCCAACAATAGTTTTTCTTACCTTGAGTACAAGGTATTTTTTTAGAGGAAAGTATTGTTACACTGGGGTCTAGCCTAAGAACAATTTCTTTTTGTATTAGCTTAAAGAGAATTTATTCTTTTATTATTTATTATTGTTTAGTATAAATATGGGTTAATCTGCATAGTGTTAGAGTTATACACGAGATCGAATATTATATTTTAGCGTTAGGGTTTGTGAGAATTTTTTACTTCTCTCGCCAGCCTCTCGAATTGTAGTTGCTTATCCTTCTATTTGTCTTGAGTGTTTGATGTTTTTACATAAAATATTATTTGCCCTAATTTTTGTGTGGAAATATGTGTTGGTTCTTATCAATATCTCACATTTAAACTTTAATACTTGCACACATAACACTTACATCTTTAATATCACATTAGAAATATGATTATTACCACCTTTTAGAAGTGAAATACACCTTTTTCATGTATAAGTTTAAAATACCAAAATGCATTGGAAAAGAGTGATTCTTGGTGAGTGTCCCCAGGACTGTAGCCTCCAAAATGGTAGGTGTGGCAAAAGGACACCCCTGTTTTTTGCATTCCTCGCTCTTCAACACTAGTAGACGGCTTTGTAGTAGATCCGGGCCAATGGGATGTGGGTTCTGCCGAGGGTAGTAAGATCCGGCGACACTTGAATAAATAGGGGAAATTAAGAGTAAGGATGAAGCAACAAATGAAAGGAAGATTTACATCCATAGCACGTAAAAACACTTTTTAGAAGTGAAATATACCTTTTCATGCATAGGTTTAAAGTATCAAAATGCTTTGTATGTTAATATGAAAATTTAGATGTGAGATATGTAAATACATAAGAATTGTGTGCTAGTTATGTAAATTTCCCCCTTTTTTTCGTTTGCTTTAATTCTTGCATATATATTTGATTCCAGGAGATGCTTCTAGGAGTTCTTTCAAACTCAAACATTCTAGGAATGCATAAATGCAATAACAGGAGCTAGCCTCACAAACGGATGAATCAATATGGGAAACTAAGAGTGAGGATAAAGCAATAAATGAAAGGAACATTTACGTGCCACTGAATTTTTATGTATTTACATATCTAACACCTAAATTTCAATTTTTTGATATATGCCACCTTATCTATGCATGAAAAGGTGTATTTCACTTTTTAAAAATTAAAATGATGGTCTTTTTATTTGTTATGAAAGATTTGGGTGGTATAATGTAAAAATTAAAGTTTAGGTGCTAGATATATAAAAACATAGGAATTGGATGTTATGTATGTAAATGCCCCATGAATGAAAATGAAAATAAAAATAGCCGAGCATGAAATCCAATCTGACTTCATGGAGAAATCCAATCTGACTTCATGGAGTGGTATTAAACCTTTCCTAAGCTATATGTTTAGAGCCTTGAAATTGTTCATCAGGAATCTTACTTGAGATAGCTTGAGGAGAGAGTTAGTCTTTTGCAACAAAATGGTTGTTCTTACAACTAGAAATATTTTGTTGCTTTAATATTTCTCATACCATGCCTTCATTTTGCCTGTAGATTTAGAAATACTTATAAATTTTTTTCCTTTTTTTTTTCTCAGGATGGATTTCATTGGATGAAGAACAGTTGCAGTACTTGTCACGAATACTGAATTCATCTTCTTCAACATTTTCCGCAAGTGCACCGGCCTTGCCGATCCCGTCTCACATAAGTCAGCCACAGGCGGACGAAGAAGCTGTGCTTTTGGATTCAAAAATCAGTCAAATAAAAGATTTATTTCCAGACTATGGCGGAGGTTTCCTCAAGGCCTGCCTTGAAGTCTACAACCATGACACAGAAGAGGTGATTCGAAGGATTTTAGAAGGAACTTTGCATGAAGATCTTCTTTCTCTTGATACTTCAGCAGAACAGATTCCTCAATCCAATCAGACAAATCTGAATGATAAAGGAAAAGCAGTTCTGGTAGAGCAGCCTTCATCACAAAAGAAGAATCCGATATCGGCTCCGCTCGATTTCAAACGACAAAATGCGGGTGGCTCTTCATCCTCTCCATCTTCATTGGGGCGATTCACAAGAAAGTCCACGAATGATGTTCTTGATTCCGAAGTCCTGGATTCAAGGTCTTCCAAAGATGCCATAAGATCTGCCATCCTTGTGGCGGAGTTCGAGTACGAAGATGAATACGATGATTCATTTGACGACTTGGGCTTGAGCGCCGTGGAATCTGGTTTCGAGGAAACGGAAAATTTAAGCGATGGGATCAATTCGTCATCAGGGAAGTCGGTAGAAACTGATCAAAGTTCGGGTTCGAGATGGAATTCACAGAAGAAGCCATTGTTTTATGTCAAGGATGGGAAGAACTACAGCTACAAAGTGTCTGGTTCTGTGGGCGTGACGAGTGTGAGAGATGCGGCAATATGGAATGAAGCTCAGAAAGAGCTCATTCATGGCCTCGGCCGCGGAGGAAATCTCCCTCTCGGTGCTGTTAAAGTATTGGAAGATTCTGATAGAGTAGAAGAGGAAGAATCCATTCCTGCAGAAAGTTCAGGCAGGGGGAGCTCTGGTTTTAGAGGAAGGGGAGGGAGGAGAGGTGGTGGTCGTGGGAATCACTATAGGAAGGACAGAGCTATGAAAAAACATTTTTCTGGTTTGAGTGGCCACTGAATGCTTTCATTTTTACCCCATTTGTTTTTCCTATTTACAATGTAAATATCTATCAAAGGAAATTTTTTTATGAGCAGCAACTGTGTTTTTTAGCCATGGGCTGTCCATTTTTTGCCACTGCTGCCACTCTAAGGTGCAGAAAAGCTTTTTGAAACACTGTGAAATGTGTCCATGTAATTGATATCTTAATCCTCCATATTTTATATATCTGTCCATGAACGTTTTTAGCCTCCATATGTTATATATTTTACTGTATGTTGTATATATAACTATTTTCTGCTGTTCCATTCGCTCCTTTCTCTGTTTCTCCAAATGCTGCAGGTCTTCTCGCTGTTTCAGAATTTTTTTTTCTTCCTTTTTTCTCTTCTCTTCCAATAAGATGTTCCTTCTCTTGCTACAATGGCCGATTCTCTACTTTTGACAACTGAGACTTCCTCTGTTACCACCACCCAGATGAGCAATCTACCATTTCCATCTCAAGTCAAGTTTTTAATGACGAATATGAAGTCTGTCATCAATATTTAACTCTCTACTGATAATCATCTTCTTTGTCGATCTCAAATCTTTAAATTATTTAATGCAAATGGATTTGCGGGGTATCTCTATGGTTCTTGTTTAAAACCTGCTCCTCAAATTATAGGTGAAAATGGCGAGTTAACTCCAAATTCGACCTATAATACTTGGATGCTTGTGGATCAAAATCTCGCTCCAGTTCTTTATTCTACCATCTCATCTTCACTTCTTCCATATGTTCTTAACCTTGACTTCTGCGCTGAAATCTGGGCCACTATAGAGAAAGATGTTGCAATCTTCCAATTGGTCTGGTATTCTACAACTTAAGAATGATTTAAGTCATATTTCAAGGAAAGATAAATCAATAGTTCAATATTTTTTTGAAATTAAAAATAAGAGCCGCTGGCTCTCCGCTTGATTAGGAAGACATCAAGCATTCAAAGCAGCCATTTGCACAAATTTGCAACCTATCAGTTTATATGACTTCTATTCGTCTTTTTATAGTGAAGAAATTAATATTGCTGCCGAAGCTACTAACACTGCAAGAAAAGCTTTTTAGGACGACCAATTTTTGTCTATTTTCGGACGGTTGATGGTTTTAAGCATGTGGGTGTCTATAATTCCAAAATCTATATATATTTCAACGGTATAAAATTGCCGATACATAATCGACTATTTAATGTAGTCGTTATTTTAGAGAAAATTAATATCATCTGTGTGCTTTAAGTGGCTGATATTTTAGCCTGCTCAAGCTCGTTCGATAAGTGACTCAATTCAAGTGGCATGTGAATTGAGCCTGATGAGCTAACTAATCGAGTTCAAGCTAGCCTCAGCTCAACTCATTAGCCTGTTTGTTTNAGTGGCTTGTGAATTGAGCTTGATGAGCTAACTAGTCGAGTTCAAGCTAGCCTCAACTCAACTCATTAGCCTCTTTGTTTAAAAAAAATATTAATATAAAATATATTCATAATATTATAAATTTAATCATTATATTTAAAATATTAAAAAAAATTTTAAAAATAGGATTTTATATTTTATATCAAGTACAAATTTAATATTATAATCTTGGTTGCTCATTTTATTAATCATTTCATCATAATACTATTTTAAATTAATAGTATTTTCTCTCTTTTGTAGTAAATAAGCTTGCTTAGATTTGTAGGTTAAACTCAAGCTCAAACTCCATGAAGTTAATCAAATTCAAACTCACACCGAAAGTGGCCTGAGCTCTACTTGACCAGTTTACACCATTATTTGTGGCTTATCTCAAAGTAAAATGCATTTCAATGTAATAGAAAAGCCTGCAAATCTCCTCTTCCAATCTCTAAATCTCAAAAGTAGAAGCTTCGAAGCTGTCGGAGAGTCCGGTACCAATCTTGAAGGTCAGCTTCTCAGATGTGGGCTTCTCGAAATAAACTTCGACAACAGAAAANAGTACAAATTTAATATTATAATCTTGGTTGCTCATTTTATTAATCATTTCATCATAATACTATTTTAAATTAGTAGTATTTTCTCTCTTTTGTAGTAAATAAGCTTGCTTAAATTTGTAGGTTAAACTCAAGCTCAAACTCCATGAACTTAATCAAATTCAAACTCACGCCGAAAGTGGCCTGAGCTCTACTTGACCAGTTTACACCATTATTATCTCAAAGTAAAATGCATTTCAATGTAATAGAAAAGCCTGCAAATCTCCTCTTCCAATCTCTAAATCTCAAAAGCAGAAGCTTCGAAACTGTCGGAGAGTCCGGTACCAGTCTTGAATGTCAGCTTCTCAGATGTGGGCTTCTCGAAATAAACCTCGACAACTGAAAGCCATAGCAGCAGCTCCTTCGTCTTTACGCCGGTCATCTTCTTCAACTTATACTTCTCCACGAAGGCCGTCACCTCTGGTGCATAAGACACAGCCCTCTTAATTTGCTTAAAAATGTGATCTTTCTTCTTCTTCTGTATCAGCCATATGAAGCCGGCTTCACGATTGTAGCCGAACTCCTCAATGTCTTCCAAAGGAAAGAGACCTTTGGGGAGGCAGAGCTCTTCTAGCAGTTCGACGGACTTCTTCTTGCAGAGTTCATCTCCTCTGTAAATCTCAGCACCTTCGCGGTGGTTTGAGATGGCCGGAGAAGCCATTAGGTGGGAGGAGAGGTTGTATGAGTAGTTTTGAGTGGTTTGAAGATTGAAAGATGAGAGCTTTGTGTGGAGAAGATGATGGTGGGAGGCTGTTTATATAGGGGAGTGTGAAAGGGAAATCAATTATTGCGTTGCAGACTTTGGGGGGAAGTTTTAGCTTACGAAGTCAAATGTTAGCGTAGTCAACACGTTGAGAGTAGGCGTTTGTTGGCGCTGTCTGAGATAGACTTGGTTGGATGTGGAATGGGTCAGTCTCCGTTACTCAACAAATAGAGATTTAACTTATTAGGATTTGATTTAGTAAATCTCATATATTCAGATTTATTAAATATTGGTTAAATCTGAAAATTTATTTCGCTGTGGATTTATTAAATCATGTAAATTCATATCATTAGGAGAAATAGATGTATGTATCACAAATTGTCTGTTATTATCTAACCGTGCTTTAAATATAAAGCGTGAAAAGTTAAATCCATAGATTTATAGGATTTACTAAATTCAAGATTTAATGACGAAATCTTTTAATTTCGATTTCATCACATTTCAGAATTTATTAGTCAAAATGTCGGTATTGTTTGACAACATCTCACTTAACTCGTTGTCATGTAATCTCATATAGTTGAAAAAATAATTTGTCCGAAGATCTGCAAGTCCGTATGACCAAGCATCAATAGTCCCGTCGCTTGTCAATGACTTATGTGACGACGTGAGCATCGTTGATTGGTTGCTCTGGCGTACAATGTCAGATGATTGAATGAAATTTTCTCTCCTTATATTGTATTGGTCGACATGAAGAGAAGGCGAATAAAAAAATGACTAGAAAACTATGAAAAAACCCACTGTTTTTAGCAATAATATTAAAAATTAGCCGCCGCTGTTGACTTTCTTCTTTCCTAAACCTTTGGAAACGCCGAAGTGTCAACAGCCTTCTTTCTAAGCAAGCACAAAGGCTCTTATAAATACCAATCTTTGCCTCTCCTCCCCTCTCATCACCTCCTTTCTCCTCTGCTTCCTATCTATTCTCACTTAATCTCCTCTGCTTGTTCTGCTTTCTAAATCCAACAATGGCATCACAGACCATCCAAAACCACCGCGAAGGTGCTGAGATTTACACAGGAGATGAACTCTGCAAGAAGAAGTCCATCGAACTGCTAGAACAGCTCTGCCTCCCCAAAGGTCTCTTTCCCCTAGAAGACATTGAGGAGTTTGGCTACAATCGCGAAGCCGGCTTCATATGGCTAATACAAAAGAAGAAGAAAGATCACGTTTTTAAGCAAATAAAGAGGGCCGTGTCTTATGCACCAGAGGTGACTGCCTTCGTGGAGAAGTACAAGCTGAAGAAGATGACCGGCGTGAAGACGAAGGAGCTGCTACTATGGCTTTCAGTTGTCGAAGTTTACTTGGAGAAACCCACATCTGAGAAGCTGACCTTCAAGACTGGTACTGGACTCTCTGACAGCTTCGAATCCTCTGCTTTTGAGCTGTAAGAGAAGATGAAAAGCAGACATCAATTTGATGGAGCCATAGACTCATTAGAAGATGATGTTGCTTAGTTATTGTAGTTTTAGTTTATGATGTATTCTGAAAATCTATCTTATTGTAATGTTGTGTTTTTTATTGAAAATTTATCTTCCTTGCTGCATATATTAACTCTTTATTGTTTTTCCTCCCGGCTTTCTTGAATTCTTAATTATGCAATTTGGTCTAAATTTGGAGGAATAACAAATAAAATATTAATATAAAATATATTAATTGAGCTTGATGAGCTAACTTGTGGAGTTCAAGCTAGCCTCAACTCGACTCATTAGCCTGTTTGTTTAAAAAATATTAATAAAAAATATATTCATAATATTATAAATTTAATCATTATATTTAGATTATTAAAAATATTTTAAAAAATAACATTTTATATTTTATATCAAGTACAATTTTAATATTATAATCTTGGTTGCTCATTGTATCAATCATTTTATCATAATACTATTTTAAATTAATAGTATTTTCTCTCTTTTGTAGTAAATAAGCTTGCTTAAATTTGGACGGGATGACGTTTCTTGGTGCGATTCTTAGATTTTGTCGAGAGATTGTTCTGAATCAACTGTAAGACTTTCTCGGCTTTGATTTGACTTGGAGTTGTTGCATGTTCTTCGGATCTTCTCGTTCCGAGCTCTATGTTGGCTTGAACAAGTCGATTGAATGTGCCTTCTTACAGGAATGTTGTGTCTGGTAATGTTTCCGAATTACCTAATGTTCTATTTCCTAATTTATTCAAAGATCGGATGGAAGAAATTCTCATCATGATCTCTTTAAGAAACCAACGAAAAAGAATGGTAAACCGGCTATTCTTTTTCAAGAAAGGGAAACTAATATTCTTACAAAACCCTTAAAGTTTGCCTTGATTGGTAAATTTGCTTTGACGCATCCGAGATTTGAAATTATTCGAAAGTTCTTTTCTGACCTAAAGCTTGTGGGTAAATGGAGTTTGGGTCTTATTGATGGTTGTAATCTCATGATTAAATTACAAGAAGAGGAGGATTACACTTTCTGATTTGCAAGGAAATTCATTACTATCGACAAATGTTATATGAAATTTCTGAAATGGACACCAAATTTTAATCCTTATGAGGAATCACATATTGTTCTGATTTGGATTCGTTTACCAAGACTTAAGCTTCATTTATTTCATCCAAAAGTGTTATATTCAATAGATTCTATATTTGGTCATCCTTTAAGGATGGATAGTGCTTTTTTACATTGTACTCAACCTTCGATGGCTATAATATTGTTACTATTAGACAAAGGTTGTCTAATGAGTTGAATAATTCTACTCCTGACCAAGACAATGTTCCTAAGATGATTAATAATCAGGCTTTTCAATATTCAAGTGATATTGTCCTCAAGATTCTTGGCTTGAATAAAGAGGATAATACTACGAATACTAACTTTGAATCGTTGCTTCGTGTTTGTGTTCCGATCAATGATGAAATAATTCCTGTTACCAATCTCATTACTTATGATAAAAATTCTGTAATTGACGACAATTTGTATTTGACGAGAAAAGAACTTGAAGAGGAATTGTTAATATAAAGATCTTCAAGAAGAAGGAAATTAAAAGGCTTAAGAGACCTTGGTTATATTAATCCAGAAGCTCTCAATTCTCTGAGGTCAGGTAAAGATGATGAGGTAATTCCTTCTTCCTCAAGGCACAATAGAGGAAAATCAAGTGCTGATGATGTTTATTGCTTTAATATGGAATATTAGGGGCACAGCTAAACATATTGCCTCTACAAGATTAAAGATGTTGCTTCATATTTATAATTTGCATTTCTTTGGTATCTTGGAATTGAAGGTTGTTGTTAAGAATAATGAGAAGTTTATGAGAAGGTTTGGTTTTTTTCACACTTTAGCCAATCTTAGCAATAAATTTTGGTTGTTTTGGAAGGACTTCATAAAGATTGATATACTTATCAATCATGAGCAGTTTTTACATTTTCGTAATCATCATAATAATGATTCTTTCTTTTTTTCAATTATTTGTTCTGGTTGTTCTAAAGAAGCTCGTTTAAATCTCCGAAATTTTATATCTAACATTAACATTAACTCTGAGCCTTTGCATTTGAGAGGATATTTTAATCTGATTTCTTCTGTTTTGGAGAAGAAAGGATGAGTTGCTCCTAATGCTAATCTCATCTCTTTTTTAAACAATGTTATTTTGGATGTGGGTCCTTTTGATTTGAGATCTAAAGGAATTCCTTTCACTTGGCACAGAAGTAGTACGTTTGAAAGATTCGACAGATACCTTGCTAATGTTGTTTGGGCTAACAAGATGGTTTGTTATGAAGTTACTAATTTAATTATCACTGCTTCTGATCATGCTCCTATATGTTGAAAACGAGACATTCTTTTTTGAAAATCCCATAACAATACCGTTTTTATAATACTTGGCTTCTTCATGACAATTACAAAACATTCCTTAAGAAAACTGGATAAATTCGATTGTGGGAAATGCGGGGTATAAGTTGTGGAAGTTGCAAAAGAATTTGGCCAAAAGACTCAAAAGTTGGAATTGGGAGGTGTTTAGGATATTAATCTGGTTATAGAGAAGCCTGAAAATAGAGTTAATTTTCTGGAGTTGGATTATGCCAACCAATGCATAGAATGGGATGTCCTTTTTCAATGCCAACATGAATTGAATAAAGCTATCTTGATGGAGTAATGTTTCCTTGCTCAAAAAGCCAATAAAATTCACTATTTGGAAGGTGATAGAAAATCAACATATTTTCATGCCTGTATTAAAAACAAAAGACGAAGCAATCTTATAACTTCAATCTGCTGCAGTGATGGTAGCATCTTAACTAAACAACAAGCTATTATTGATGATGACATTAATTACTTTTCTAACATCTTGACATCTAATGGGAGTTCTTTACAAGCTATTGATACTTCTTTTTATAACACAGTTTCTGACACTTTTTGTGTGATTCTTACTAGTATACCTAGTGCGTTGGAAATCAAAATCACACTTGATTCTATGGAGGATGAGAAAGTGGCTGGGTCTGATGGGTTTACTGTTGAATTCTATAAGATTGGCTGGAGAATAATCATCCTTAGTTGGTTAAGACAATTCAGGAGTTCTTAAGAGGAGTTGATTTACCTCGATATTTTAAGTCTTCAATTGTAGTTCTCTTTCCTAAATCCAATAATTCTTCTTCTTGGGAAATGTTTAAACCTATCAGTATTAATACTGTGGTTTCTAAGATCATTTCCAAAATAATGGTTAACAGACTGCATACTTTCCTTTAGAAGATTATTTCTAATAATCAAACTGCTTTTATTTTGGGGAGGAATATTAGTGACGATGCTCTGATTGTCCAAGAAATTTTTATGGACTTTGATAATAAGAGTAGTGGTGGTAATGTTATATTTAAACTTGACATTAAAAAAGCTTTTGACTCTATACGTTGGGAATTTATCATGGATGTTCTGAAAAATATTGGCTTTCTTGCTAATTTATGTTCTCTGATTCATAGAATCTTGAATAACATATTCTATTCTTTACTTATTAATGGTAAAAAAAGTTAAATATTGTGCTGAGGAACATCATTTATCTATCACTCTTAGGACAAAAAGACTCTTTTATTTGGAAAAAAATGTTGAAGATTTTGAAAGAAACTGAAACTTCCTTGAGTTGGGATCTGGGGAAGGGGCAGTGCTCTTTTTGGTTTGATGATTGGATGGGTAATGGGTCTCTTGCTAATCATTATGGAGGCCCTCTTGATATTAAGTAAAAGGTTAATCACTTATGGTCTCAGGATAATTGGATGAGGGATAAGCTTATGCAGTCTGTCAATCTTACTGATGCTAAATTCATTACCTTTATTCTAATATTTAGTAATAAGAAAGCTAATGTGATAATCAAAAAGAGGTTAGATGATTTGATTACCAAAAGCTTTGCTTCTGCTATTACGATATCTAATGGTTTGAATCCGAATTGGGTTTGGAATCTAGGTTAAAACCGTCTGTCTTTCTTTATAGGGCGTGTCTTAAATAACATCATTCCTACTGATGATATTCTAAAGAAGAAAGGTTTAAGACTTATTTCTTTTTGCATCCTTTGTAAGGAAAAAGAGGAATCTATTACTCATATATTTGGTGATTGTTGTTTTATCACAAAAATTTGGGACATGCTTAATGAGAGACTCCTTAATTTTAGAACGGATCATTATTTCCGTTCTATTTCTGATTTGTTTAACAGATGGAAGAATATTTGTAATGTGTTCTTTAATATTGTTCCTTGTGTGGTCTTGTGGTTTATATGGATAGCTCGAAAAAATGCCATTTTTAAAGGTGACAAGCCCACTATTTGTAAAACATTGGGTCTAATATTTGGTTACTTTTGCAAAAGTCTGACTCATATTAATTTTAAAGGTAAAGGTTTGAATATGTTGTCTGGCTATATTCAGCAGATGGTGTTACACAATCTTTCTGTTAGGCAGTTTAATCGAGTTAATTGGTGTAAACCAAATGCTCCTTATTTCAAGATAAATATTGATGGTTGTTGGAAACTGAATGCTGCTGGTGTGGGTGGTGTCTGTCGTGATTTTGTTGGATCCATTGTTTGTTGGTTTGCAGCTGTGACCATTCCTTGCTCACCATTAACTGCTGAAGCTGATGTGGTAGTCTTTGGACTTATGGTTGCTAAGAGGCTGAGTATATATAATGTCATTATTGAAATGGATTCTCTGATCCGTTGGAAGTGTTGCAAGTTTGCTAAGGAGGCACATTGGAGTATTTTGATTCAGATGAAGAGAATTAAAGTTTTAACTGCGAGTATGAATGTGATTTGGTCTCATGTTCGAATAAAAGGAAATTTTGCGGCTCATTGGACTACTAAGTTTGGGTATAATTGTTCGATTGCTAGAGTTTTCTTTAGATTTCTTGATCATTTATTAGCTTTGGCTATTAAGGATTTATTTTAATAGTGTTTCTTGTTGAGGTTTTGGTGTGGTGTGAGTTGAATTTTTTCTTTTTTTTGGGATAGGGACCCTTTTTTCTTTTCTTTGTGTGAGTTGTATAGGGTTTAGGTTGGGATTCTATTCCTAATTTTTGTAATTTTTTTCTTGTGGTAATAAAATTGGAGTCTTTTGTGCTTTTATAAAAAAAACTTGCTTAAATTTGTAGATTAAACTCAAGCTAAAACTCCATAAAATCAATCAAATTTGAACTCTTGCCGAAAGTTGCTTGAGCTCTACTTGACCGGTTCACACCATTATTTGTGGCTTATCTCAATGTAAAATGCAATTCAATGTAACAAAAAACCACTAAAGTACAAACTTAAATTAAAAAAAAAAGAAAAAAAAAGGAAAAGTTCAACATTAGAATTAAAATTCATGGACAAGCCAGCAAATGCCCTCTTCAAATCTCTAAATCTGAAAAGCAGAAGCTTCGAAGCTGTCGGAGAGTCCGGTACTAGTCTTGAATGTCAGCTTCTCAGATGTGGGCTTCTCGAAATAAACTTCGACAACTGAAAGCCATAGCAGCAGCTCCTTCGTCTTCACGCCGGTCATCTTCTTTAACTTATACTTCTCCACGAAGGCCGTCACTTCTGGTGCATAAGACACAGCCCTCTTAATTTGCTTAAAAACGTGATCTTTCTTCTTCTTCTGTATCAGCCATATGAAGCCGGCTTCACGATTGTAGCCGAACTCCTCAATGTCTTCCAAAGGAAAGAGACCTTTGGGGAGGCAGAGCTCTTCTAGCAGTTCGACGGACTTCTTCTTGCAGAGTTCATCTCCTCTGTAAATCTCAGCACCTTCGCGGTGGTTTGAGATGGCCGGAGAAGCCATTAGGTGGGAGGAGAGGTTGTATGAGTAGTTTTGAGTGGTTTGAAGATTGAATGATGAGAGCTTTGTGTGGAGAAGATGATGGTGGGAGGCTGTCTATATAAAGGTGTGAAAGGGGAATCAATTATTGCGTTGCAGACTTTGGGGGGAAGTTTCTAGCTTAGGAAGTCAAATGTTAGCGTAGTCAACACGTTGAGAGTAAGCGTTTGTCGGCGCTGTATGAGATAGACTTGGTTGGATGTGGAATGGGTCAGAGTCTCCGTTATTTAACAAATAGAGATTTAACTTATTAGGATTTGATTTAATAAATCTGGCAAATGCAGATTTATTAAATATTGCTTAAACTTGAAAATTTATTTTACAGTACCGTTAGGAGGAAGAGATAAATTTATTGAAGCTTATTGCCATAGTTGTTATCGAGTCGTGCATTAAATCCGAAGCGAGCAAAGTTAAATTTATCGATTTATAAGATTTATTAAATTCAGGATTCACGAACGAAATCTTTTAAATCCTAATTCATTGAATTCCATAATTTATTAATCAAAATGACCTTTAGACAACATTTCTCTCAACTCATTGTCCTACAACCTCGTATAGTTGAAAAAATATTATCTCAAAACACATGTACGTGACGACCAACCATCAAGAACTGGTCACCTACAGATAATATGCATGTGAACATAACCGCAAGTGGTTGACCTTTTGAATGTGAGATGTCCAATATCTGAACGGATTTTTTTCTCCTTATAATCGTTTGGCCTGTCGACAGTCAATAAATGATTGAATTAGAAAATTAAAAAAAAAACAAAAACCATTTTTAAACTTTCTTATAGAAAATTAGCCACCGCTGTTGACTTTCTTCTTTCCTAAACCTTCGGAAATGGTCTGAACGTCAAAGTGTCAACGGCAACTCATGTCAACGGCCTCTTTCTTAGCAAGCACAAAGGCTCTGATAAATACCAATCTCAGCCTTTCCTCCCTTCTCATCTCTGCTTCCTATCTATTCTCACTTAATTTCCTCTGCGTCTTCTACTTTCTAAATCCAACAATGGCATCTCAGACCATCCAAAACCACCGCGAAGGTGCTGAGATTTACACAGGAGATGAACTCTGCAAGAAGAAGTCCATCGAACTGCTAGAACAGCTCTGCCTCCCCAAAGGTCTCTTTCCTCTAGAAGACATTGAGGAGTTCGGCTACAATCGCGAAGCCGGCTTCATATGGCTGATACAAAAGAAGAAGAAAGATCACGTTTTTAAGCAGATAAAGAGGGCTGTGTCCTATGCACCAGAGGTGACGGCCTTCGTGGAGAAGCACAAGCTGAAGAAAATGACCGGCGTGAAGACGAAGGAGCTGCTGCTATGGCTTTCAGTTGTCGAAGTTTATTTCGAGAAGCCCACATCTGAGAAGCTGACATTCAAGACTGGTACCGGACTCTCCGACAGCTTCGAAGCCTCTGCTTTTGAGCTGTAAGAGAAGATGAAGAGCAGAAATCAATTTGATGGAGCCATAGACTCATTAGAAGATGAAGTTGCTTAGTTATTGTAGTTTTAGTTTAAGATGTATTCTGAAAACTTATCTTATTGTAATGTTCTGTTTTTAATGAAAATTTATCTTTCTTGCTGCACATTAACTCTTTATTGTTTTTCTTCCCGGCTTTCTTGAATTCTTAATTAGAAACCATGGGGATATTTCTTTGTTTCCGCCGTGAACTCAGGGCGTGGAGCTTTGCTTGAGGAGTTTGTCATGGGGGCCGATGGTGCGGTAGCCATCTCTGCAGATGTGAACCGGTGCTTCCATGGCTTCGTGTAGCTGCAGGTAGATCTTTCCCAATTGTATCTCCTTCAACCTCTCTTTCTTTCTCTGGTTATAGTGTCAAGGATATATAAACAATCAAAAGAAAGCATTTTTTATATCAATTTCGCAATTTATTTCTTTTAATATTAAGCTATTGTGATTCTAGGGCTAAAACAAAGCTGAGCTAGAGCGAGTTCAGGTTTGATTTGTGTTCTGCTTGTTCGAAGTTGTTCGTGAACAATATGTTCGTGTTTCACGCTCAGGTCGAAAATAACTCATTTAAATTTATTAAAAAAATAAATATAAGATGTTGAAATAGAACTTATAACAATTTTATGCAATAGAAAGCAGAGAACCACATGACCACACCAGTTATCATGATTTCAACTTAGATATAAATAAATGATACATTATTATATACGTAAAACATATAATTTATTTATTTCGAATTAAAATGAGCCGAACAAGATCAAGTGAGGGGTTGTTCGTGTACATCTTGTTTATAATTTAAGCTTAAACAATTTGTTCGTGTTCGTCTAATTTACATAACGAATGAGTTGATCACGAATCACTTAACAAGTCGGGCTATACATGAATTGATGGCTTCTAATTGTGAATGATTATTATAATGCTCATCTAAAACAACCTAAAATACAACAAAATTCACACACATATAATGCACTGAATATTATATATATATATATATATATA
>JXCR01148651.1:457920-497506 GCA_002079205.1 Phalaenopsis hybrid cultivar | reverse complement strand
TATATATATATATATATATATATTATTATTATTAATTTGAATTTTTATGTGAAAAAAATTTTGCTTCATACAATAAAGAAGGGCCAATTTCATTAGATATAATTGGATAATATACAAAATTAATATTTGTTTTTATTTTTTTTTATACTGGCCCACTTTATTTATTCCACAATTTAATGGTGAGACATATAAATACTTAGGAATTGGTTTGCAAAATTCATAAGGCACTCTATGGTTTGAAACAAGCTCTTTGTCAATGGTTTGCCACTATGACTATTTTATGTCGATGATATACTTATATCATGTAAAAATGATAATTCTATTAATGACATTCTTGCTCAGCTCGCAACTCGTTTTGATAAGAGAAAACATAGTTCTATACATCTTTTTTTGGGTATACATGTTCAGCCCACACCCTATGGTTGCATTTAAATCAATCACGATATGCTCAAGAGTTACTAAGTCGAGCTGGTTTGTTGGATCGTAAATCTATTCTTACTCCTCGTCCAACAAAGTTTATTCCTGATGCAGATCAATTTACAATCTATGCACAACCTACTTTCTATAGATATTTGGTAGGGTCTTTGCAATATGTTATATTAGCTAGAGCGGACATCGCATATGCTATAAATAAATTGTATCAATACATGCATCAGTCTCATGCCAACCATTTTCAACTGCTTAAATGACTGTTGCACTATATTAAATGCACTATCTCGAGCGGTTGCACAACTGGGTACTATTCTTTTCTTTGTAAAACTCTTATTTTCTTGGCGGTTAAAATACAGTCTATTGTAGCATGTTCGTCTACAAAGGCTGAGTATAGAGCTCTTGCCACTGTTGCAACTAATATTATGTGGTTACACAATCTTTCTTTGTGAATTTGGTATTAATGCATTTATACCTACTTCCTTATTTTGTGACAATGTATCTGCGTTGGCAGTAGCAAATAATCCGGTTTTTCATTCTAGGACTAAATATATTGTAAATGATTTCCATTTTATTTGAGATTGTGTCATGTCAAAAGATATTATAGTGCACCATATAAACTCCTAAGATCATATAGCTGACATTTTCACCAAATCACTCTCTACCTCTTGTTTTCAGTATCATTGCAACAAGCTTACAGTCCATACTTGGTCTATTAGCTTGCGAGGAGGTGATAAGTCTATATATATTGCTGATATAAAAGAGAGGCCATAACAGTATATACACTGTTCTCCATTTTTCATTTGATCAGTTGCTGCTGCTTACTCATTACATGATATGGTAATATACTTCCCCTTCTTTCCAATGGTTCCTGCGGATGGTCTCATTATTTATGTACTCATTTGCTATATTTCTCTTCTATATATATAGTGTACACTATATTGTATATGTAGGGTTTTTACATAATAGAGAAAGAAAAAATAGTCTATTTTTTGTTGTTCTATTTGATCTTCTTTCTCTGTTTTTTCAAATACTGCAGGTCTTCAATTTTAAGTTTGCGGTGCAGACATATTGTTGAGGGACGACAGTTTATGTGCAAAATTTAGTAAGTTGTTATTGTCTACGTTTTGTTTTGAGCGCCAGAAATGAAAAGATGTCAAGCTCTCTGATTCTATCTTGTTTGAAGATGGTGTTTGATGCAATTAAATTTTAAAAAAAAAAGGATTTTTAAGATTTAGCTTAGGAAAAAAAGTAATTTTGGGCAAGAATGGGCTAATTTTCTGGACTATATTTTAGAGGAGAAGTGTAGCTATTGTGAAGGTCGAAGTTATAATATGTTTTACTTGATTGTTTTTTTGTTTATAATTTGTTTGTTTTTCTCTTAATATTCTTATAAAATTAATGAGGGTTTTTGCTAAATCATTTTTTTTTTAAGATTTGGCTCATGAAAATTAAGTTATAGGAGTTTGATTTTCGAGTTGGCAGATATGGTTTTTGGGATTTTATTGCATCTCTTCTTAAGGGTCTTTTGTTGCATCAGAAGATCTTAGTTTTGTTTTTATAATAAGGGAGTTGGATGTTCTTCGAGTTTATGCAATTCATTGCGCTCGGGATTTGGTTGTTTTTTGGGTTTATGATGAGAATGTGTTTCAGGTCGATTGTTCTTCGTGTTTATGTATTTGTTTATGCTAAGTTTATGTTGACAATGTGCTCGGGGTTGGTTGATCTTCGGGTTTTGATGATAATTTGATCCTTTTTTTTAACTGTTGAGATTTATTTATGTTGATCTCTTTGAATTATTTCTGAAAATATGAACTTACAACTAATAGATAAATAAAAGTGCATAACAATCATTTTTCACAGAAACAAATGTAGCACAACAGATTATTCAAATAGACACAACGCTTCACAATCAACAACTTATTCAATAAGGTGTAGCTGCCCCAAGCACACCCTACGATGCCACACGTAAAATGTTAATGGTAATAACAATAGTTTTTTATTTTATAAAATTTTTATGTCATTTAAGACCCCTAAAGTCTCGAGTTCGATCCCGCCTATGTGCGGGATGAAATTCTTAAGCACATGAGATTGATTGAGAGGCTCGTATAAAAACATTTCCTGCTTTTAATAAGAAACATCAAAATCTAATCCAAGCTTAATAGTAGCTCCAATAAACACTCATCAAATAAAAAATAGGAAAAAAATAGCTAAAAATACAAATAAAATCAGTTCTTCAAATCATGCTTCAAGACCCTGTTTGGTAATTGGTATTGCTTTTGCTACAGAATTACAATAAAAATCTGAAGAGATTCAGAAACATAGGTAGAGAATCCATTCATGGAGGAAACAACAAACTTGCTAAGTGGGAGAGTTGAACAGAAGAGCTCCTTTCCTCAGCTGCAAAACAAATGTTTACAAACATTTCAGCATGAACCGCCAAACTCGCGAAGAGGTTTTATGAGACGCGACTCACTGAGTCCACTCGATGAACAACACGATATGTCTTTGTATAAACTATTTATGTTTGTTTATTCAAGTAATCAAGCCAAACTTAGATAAAATGTTTCGAATTCCAACGTGTAAGCGAACGAGGTTGAACATTTAACCCGCTCATCCTTTAATGTTATGGTGACCATATTCGTCTATTGTTCAACAAGTAACGCGATAAAATGATCGAATAGATATTTGATGATTCATTCTAACTTCTACATCATTTTGTTTTAAAAAATCATGCAGATTATTTTAAGTATGATGCAAGGTTAAATCCTCACCTTAAAATGAGTTAATGAAGTAGTTTATGAAACAACTTGCAATCAATGTGTGTAGATATACAATATATCTATGAGGCATTTACAAACATACCATATAATTCTCATGTATTTATATATCTAACCCCTAAAATTATATATTTATATTTATAGCACTCAAAACTTTAACATCACATAAAAAATATCACTATTATTAAGAATTTAAATGTGAAAACACCTTTTCATACATAGGCTTATGACACCAAGTGTTATAGTTTGTATACATCAAACTTTAAATGTTAGATATGTAATACATACAAATTGTGCGGCATGTGAAGAAATTTCCCTTTATATATATTGTATAGATGCATGGTGACATATCTTCTATAAGCTATATACGACCTTCAAATAAATTTTATGTTCATGAACAGCACATGTTCAACTCGATAAGTTACTAAGTCAAAAATAAAAAGAATTTTTTTTTTGTCGTTTGCTTATCGAGCCAAGTTGAACAATACTCGAGCTAAATCGAACTTTGCATTTATACCCCTATTTAGTAAGGAAAGAAAGAAAAGAGGGGAAAAAGCATTGGGCAATCAAAGAGAGTGGAAATATAGAAAAGGGGAGGAGTTTTATAACTAAAAGCATCACATTTTTCCTCATTGATTCCAACATAACCCACAAAATCTTCCTTAGGAATAATATGGCAAGAAGTTAAAATAGGAATAATATGGCAATATGAACTACCTTAATTTTAAAATAGCAACTATGGCCCATAGTTGCTATTTTAACCAAAATAACTTGTGCTAAAATGAAGGGCATACCTGAGCCAAGTGGCGATCCTTCTTCAACTCTTGAGTTCTCATTCTATCGCCGGATGATCTAGCAATCCTCTAAATGTGCGAAAACACGGATTTCACATAAGAAATGAGCAATAGCAATAAATAGCATGGCAAAATGAAGGCTAAAACAAGGAATATATAAAACACAAATATATATATGTTCACATTTCAATTCATTTATTCTTAAGCATATTCATACAACTCCCAATTCTTATGCTTTTACATATCCAACACGAAAACTTTGCTTTTACGTTTATGCCAGCCAAATATTTCATATTACATAAAAAATATCACCATTTCGACGTTCAAAAGTGAAAATAAGCATTTCCATGCATAAGTTGTCATATATGTAAAAAATGAAGTTCAAGTGTTGATATGTAAATACATAACAATTGAGTGGTGTGCATGTGAATCTCATTCTAGATATTGTTAACTCCATAAGATCAAATGTTTCATTCAAATTTAGTTATAATGAGCCCTCTAATAGTAGCCAAAAAAATGTATCTTTGAAGCTAATCAATTGCATATGTAGTCAAGCTTTGAAGAAGATGCTCTTTGAAGCACAAACATTTAGATGATCCAAACAAACGCTTAAAGAGATGCATGTAGAACATAATTAACAATAAAAATCTAAGACCTAATCAGGTTTATTTATTTCATTTTTATTAAATTAGCATGTAGGATTTATTAGGATAAAATGATGGCTTAGCTATAGAATGAGTCATCGAGGCTCTGTTTGCATTCCTTTAATTCAGTTTGCATCACTCATTTTCTCCCATAATTTATCAGATAATTAGACATTATTGCATCTTTTGGAACATATAAACAATATATGTATTTATTCATCAAGACCTGATTTAAGAAAAACCAGGGGGGGAAATGAAAAAATTAGCAAAGAAGGGATGATTTACACACTAACCCTTTCTGAGGATGATAGATTGCTTTCAGCATGTGGTATGAGGTGGAATACATTATGCAGCAGTTCATTATCCTGCATGAACATTAGAGAAATAATTGAGGAGTATGAGGGGCATTTGCATACATACCACCCAATTCCTACGTATTTACATATCTAACACCTAAATTTCGTTTTTTTTAAATTTATACCACCCAAATCTTTCATATCACATAAAAACAATAGTAGTATTTTAACTTTTAAATAGCGAAATACAGTCGTTCATGCATAAGGTGGCATATATGTAAAAAATTGAAGTCAAGGTGTTAGATATGTAAATTCTTAGGAATTGAGTGGTATGTATGTAAATCTTCCTATAAATAATTAATATTAAAAAATGACAATAATCTCATAGTTTAAGCAACCTGTGCATGCTTGAGGAAACCGCTCCCAAGAAAGCGTTTCAAGAAGTTCAACTGAAAAGCAAATAAAGTGAATTTCATTAAAAAAAAAAAAGCCTAAAATATGCATCCAGTTAACAGAGACATCATAAACCAACAAGAAGGATTATGTGAGAATTTTTTATGTTTAAGAGTGGTGATCGAATCCATGGCGGACGAAAGAAGATTAAGGATCAGTTTAGGACGGCTACAACTTTTTGTAAAGGCGAACGTAAAAATTTGATGAGTAAAGCAATTTGTTTGAAAGTTACGGCGAGAATAAAAAAAAAAATTTTCTTTTTTAACAACTTTCTTACTGCGAGCACAACGAATCTGGTTGCAAAAAATAACTTCTAGCCATAAAATCATTTTAAATGCAACAAGAAAACAATTTCTAAAACAAATTGTGGTGACGATCTGAAATGTAATAATAGCAGAAAGGGTTGTAAACGAGCGGCTCGTTCGAAATTGGTTGATATTTGAAATTGCTCGTGAGCGGTGATTTCGTGTTTGACTCAACTTACATATTCTTGTTCGTGTTAGGGTTCAAATTGGCTCGTTTAAATTAATTAAAAAAATAGATGCAGTGAAGTCGAAGAACCACATGACCACACCACATTAGCTGCTATGATTTAAACTGATATATAAATATATATGATATATTATTATATAAACAATACACATTATTTCTTTATTTCAAACAAAAACGAGCCGAACACAAGCTGTTTGCGAACAACGAGCTTTTTTGATAGCTCTAACGGCAGAAAGCTGTCCCAAACAGACCCTTAAGAGGGTGTTGAAAAATAGAATGAAAAGAAAAGCAACAAATATAAGGCGACAGAAGATAAGAAGTAAAAAAGGGCAGGAATTTCGCAAAGAGGGAGAAAATTGGTTTCAACTATCATACAAAGGACTGGAAATTTTTCAAACTGAAGCCGAACGAAGTATTAAAAAGAAATTCTTGGTGCTAAAATAGACTTCAAAAATCAAAATAAAATACAATTGCACAAGCGTCATGATTCATACCTGAATCAATTTAGTCCAAGTTGAAGTTGTCAGCACACCTTGCTTCTTAGAAACTATTAAAGATGTCTCAGGAAGTTTGCCATCCTGCAAAAAATTTATATTAACTTGAGGTTGAAAGTATAATTTATAGCCATTTATGTATGCTACAAAAAAATATATATACTCAAATGCTTGAACTTTCTCTATAAATGTAGAAATATGTAATTTCAAAAAAAAAAAGTAATACCGTAAGATAATCATAAATCTTTTGAAATATGTCGCGTTGAGCATTCAAACATTTTTTATCAGTGCCCTTGCCACCCGCCTCCATTGCGAGAACCGAAACTAGAGATATTATTTTTTCTTTCAAGGATAATAAATACATAAACCACTTCGGTTTCGAGGGCACGTCCTCGAGATTCTCGAGATCATTAGTCTCAGTTGATAATTTGCCGGCTATCACTATTTCAAAAATGACAGCTATAGCTTCACCGGCAGCTATTCGAACAGCACGGTCACCTTTTTCGAGAAGATTACAAAGGAAAGAAATCATCCTGCAATTACTATTTTGTTAAGGAGGGAAAATAAAATGTGAATAATTGAAGCTAAAAAGGTTCAAGCTTCACTTACTCGGTCCACATATCGAGGTCGACCCTCCAACCGGTCAATGTCGTCAGAAGAAACGACCATGCACATAGAGCTGCCACTAATGTAGCGGAGCTCGGTTTAGCAACAACTCCAGCCTGTAAGGACAAAGTAAAATATAATGAATAAGGTAAATTGGCATAACACATTTTTTCTGTGTTTACACATCAAACACCAAATGTTTGATATTTACATTTATAACCCCTTGGTGTCATAAATCTATACATGAAAACGCGTGCATCATTTTTAAAAAGTAAGATTTGACATTGAAGATATGAATGTTATGAATCAAAATATGAAAGTTTAGGTGTTGGACATGTAAATATATAAGAATTGTGTGGTATGAATAAAAGATATTGTAACCAGTTACAGACAATAAAACATAATATTTACTATCTTTTTGTGAAATTTTTACAAAAAAAAACTACAAGATTGAATACCTTAGAACGCGATTTTGGATGAATAATCTCCCAAATAACTTTCATGATTGCCTCAGTTTCCTCCCAGTTATTAGAACCAACAAAAGTGACAACTGCTAGAGAATCAAGTACCTACAGATATAAATCATACAATATTACAAATCTGACAAATACATGTTCCAAAAATACGTTGGGCCAAATCGTAAAATACGTACAAAAATCCTAACTGCATCGGGTCCAGAAATAAGAACTCGAGAGAGTGGAGGTGTTGACTCCCCCATAATTTCATGTGTGTTGCTGCCAGTACCACCAGTGATAGCCAGCAAGCCTTTTGAATAAAACAAAAGAATTAAAAATATTTCAATTTCGACATTAGAGTCGAAAATAGGATTAGAGGAATACCAATAGCACGAGCAGAAAGGCAGGCCTCCTTTACAGAACCTCGTTTCAGCGAACCGAGGTATTGATGCAATAAAGTAATGCATCTGTCACATGAAAATACCCTCCAAGTCAAGTGCGCAAAGTGAAAAAATAAGTCACAAAGCACTATAGGCCTTTGATGAGTGATAAGATCAATAATAGTTACTTGGTCATTTTTGAAAAAAATTATCTGACAATGTAATTACGTGAAATGACCAATATTGATTTGAATAACATCATGAAGAATTTACCTGTCCTGTATGAAGTCAAGAAGCACATGGCCTTCAAAAGCAGTAACAAGCCCAGCCAAAGCTATCTCTCTAGTTGAACCTCTATCAAATAAAGAATAAGTAAGAAATAGCTATTAATGTTTTAGATGAGAATAAGAAGTTTAGAGAGAAACTTCAAGAAAAACAACCTAAAATGCATAAAGTGCTGACTTCTTTAAAATGTGCTAGTTCTGTCAGAAGATTGAATGAAAAATCTTACCTTCTTTAAAGACGATCTTACCTTCAAAACTATACGTAAGAGAGAAATTTTTGACCCAAAAGTTGAAGTCCCTTTAGGACCATAGTAGGATGAGCCATAAAGTAAATCAAAAGAGATCAAGCTCACAAAGAGACAACATGGTCCATGATAACACATAAGCTAAACATGGTGTACAAAACTTATCAACCCTTGACAAAATCCAAGTACACTCGTTAATATAAACAAACAATAAGTCAATAAATACCCTTATAAAGATGACTATCAACGGAATATCTAGTTTCTATCGTGAGCACTCTAAAATGATATTGTAGAGGGCATACCGTAGTTATCAATCCACGAAGACAACTCTAGCATGCAAAACGAGGACGCTCCAAGTAACATAGACTAATGATCTCACATAAAGAAGTGAACATTCATCTTTATTAGCCTTAATTCATGTTAAATGTAATATGAGGTATTAAATGTATTCTTCACAAATCATTTAAAAAATCTATGTCCATGCAATGTTAGGTTTACTCACTTTCCCTCTTAATCCTCTAATACTAACTTTATAACCTTGCCTAAAATATGCATTTTTATCTGCTGTTGCACATGCCTAAAGTATTTAAGTTTATTTAAGGTCATCTTCTTTGATAGATGTTACTCATACATTTCCTTTAATATAATCATTTTGAAGATTATATTTTTAAATTTTTACACATGCCGATGTTAATATATTTTTAAATTTATCAACTCGAAATAGATATCCATGAAATTTTAATAATTTTCTCACATGCATACAACACCAATAAGCCTCCATAATATTTTCTTTTCATATAAAGCTCTCAAGGCACTTTTTGATTTAAACATCCAGCATCAACTTTAAAAGTCATATCCTCACCTACACCTTCACAATTTTGTATATTAGATTCAAAACACTTAAACATATCATACATATGCATTACATTATCTTTTAATAATACTGAAAGATAAAAGTTTAGCCTGCTAAAATTAAATATCATGTACTAAATCTTTGATCTACTAATTTTTATGTTACTATTTTCTAAACATCTTCCCAACAATTAAAATTTTTCATTGATTTTGATGAAAATGTAACCAATTAGAATAATATCATCTTGTAAAAAAAAAATAAAGAACATACAGTTAAGTACCTCAATTTCTATATCATTTGTAATCATCTCTATAATCAATACAAACATATATATACTCAATACTGATCCTCGATGTAAGTTCATGGAAATATAGTGACTCGTGCCGTTTTATATTTAATTCTAATACAAGTCAATGCTTCAACAAGCATTACTTTAATGAAGTCAATGTATTTTTGGCACACACATTGTTCCCTTTAAGCACAACAAATGAATCCTTACAGTATTCGATCATATACTTTTTCAAGATCAATATAATCATTTAAATATCTTTCCTTTTTTCGAATTATTTTTAATTATGCTTATAAGAAATTCACTTCAACAATAGATTTGGCATAAAATCAAATAATTTTCTGAAATTGATGTAATTTTCTACGCTTATGTTCTTCACTAGCTTTCATGGCTTCATAATATTACTTATAAATTTGATTCCTCAATTGTCAGAAAAATCTTGAAAATACCTTTATTATCAAATGTTAGTAACAAAATATTTCTTGTTCTTTTATTTTCCATCCTCTTAATCTTTCAAATTCTATTTGAAATTTTTTTAGCCAAATCACTATAATATAGTTCTTAACTCTTCAGATCTCAACAAGCATCTCATCTTAATCTAAAATTGTAACTTTATGCATCTTTATAGCCAAATCAACTTCACATTTTTTAATCAGCAATGTTATATTTCATTATGTTGTTCTTCATGCCCTTCCAAAAATAATATCCTCCTTAAAGCCCTCATTTAGTAATTTTTCAAAGTAACATTTGCATATTTCATGATGTATTCATCTTGAACCAATATCCAATCAGATTCACCTTTAACACATCCAACTTGATCAAAATCTCAAAATCTCTTATACTTTATCTTAGATATACTAGTACTAAAATTATCATATAAACTATTAGCAATTGTTTTTTTTTTAAACTAATAGCCTATTTTGCAAGGCATCAGATTATTTTATTATTATTATCATTATAACCACAAAAGCATTCAACTTCTCACTCTTAAAACACATCTTCTCTCCTTAGGGGTCATTTGGGATCACTTTTATTTTATTATTTCTATTTTGTGACCTTATTTACTTTTGTTTATGCTTGATTTTAAATTAAAATGTGTTCGGCATGTTCAATTAGGATATTGGTGTTTTAAAAATCAATCAAATCTAAGGGGTTGTCTGGCAACAAATGCGATTTAAGTTAATAGTATTTAGTAAATCCTGTAAATCCGGATTTACTAAATAATGGATGGAAAACCATATAACAAGAAAATTTCCTAAATCCCGCGAATCCATCAAACCGTTTGGAAACTTCAACGTAAATCTACCCCTATCAAACTGTTTGGAAACTTCAGCATAAATCCACCCCGACCCCCTACGCACTCCCTGTAAATCCTGTAAATTGACCGAATGCGGGATTTAGGATTTATGGGATTTACGGCCGAAATCCCTGAAATCCAGATTTATCAAATCTGCGCTTTCATTCCGTCCAAAGTGACCATCTGGCAAGATTTAGCTTACATCCCGCTCTAAATCCATTGCCAAACAACCTCTAAATGTTGTTTGGAGTATTTTCAAAACAAGTATATTTATTTTTTAAATATAAAATTGAAAACATGTAAGAAAATCATTAAACAAATACGTTTTTAATAAACAAAGGCAAAACAAAAAAATAAAATTGATCCCAAATGGGCCATTAGTAAGCATTTAAATTAGCTCTCTCCACCATCAAGTCTCTTCATTAATGAAGAATATATTTCTACACTCTCTTAAAATGTCTACAACAATCCTTTTACAGCCAACTTACAAGAAATCCTGCAAATCTTAATCACAAAATCAGCAAGTGTTGTAAAACCAAATCAAACAGAAAAAAGTCTCTAGGGAAAAATATATAAACAAGAAAATTATGAAAATAACCTCTTCTCATATAGAGCTTCAAGGTGTTTCTCAAGCGTAAACTCCAGCGAGTCAACGCTCTCTGTCTCATGAGCTAAAACATGGTCAGAAATAGCCGTCGAACCAGAATCCACGCTATCATCATCGCTATAATCAAGCTGATCTACCTCAACAGTCTTCTGCTTTCCTGCAAAAGATCCACACTTCCCATCAAAACCCTAAAAAGATCAAATTTTGACGCCCTCTCACAACAAATTACCAAACCAGATCCAAAAAAAAGTAATCTTTAAAACAAAAACTTACGCCTCCCCATCGCAAAATCTTGCCCTAGGGTGCCGGAATCAAGAACTGGCGAGATGAGCACGAAAATCAACCGGATGAAAATAACAAGTACAGTTCGAAACGGATGAATTCATAAACCGAGCAGTAATCGCAATTAGGATCGAAGAAGAAGAAGAGAAAGGCAAGGGGGCGTGAAATGTTCCGGAGAAGAACAAAGCCATGTGATGAAAGGGGAGCGGATGGGGATAAGCGGCAGCAAATTGCGCAGGGGAAGAAATGGTAGTAAAGCAGGCTGAGGGCTGGGAAGATAATGGGAGGCAGTGGTTGACTGAAATTTTTCGATTTTTAAGCGGTGCGGTCAAACTAATTGGGCGAAAGATTGGTTTTTTTTAGGGATAATTATATAATCATCACCCAAAATATTGATTTTTACATATTAATCGCAAAGGTGATTTTTTTTTTTCCATGTCGCGATCAAACTATTTATATTTTGATTAAAATGAATGAAAATGGATGGTTTGTTCGTAAATAGCAAGTTTTGGGGCTCTGTATGTAAATAAATGCTCCTTTTCTTTAATTGTTATAGATAAAAAGGTTGATGTTTCTAAAGTTTTGCAACAACAAAATACCTTTTTTTAATTTATTCTACCCAAATTGGTGTACCAATTTTTGCTTTGTTTCCCCATTAGGAAAATAAGAAAATGATAATAAATTATATATATATATATATATATATATATATATATATTGTGTGTGTGTGTTGCATACCCGGCTTGTTGGTTGACATATTCGGTATAAGATCTTTGAGGTCAGAGGTTTGAATCACCTCCATCACAATTGGTCTTAAGAAGATGACACTTGAATTGTTAGACATATTAGAGGTTTATATAATATACATGCAAATACATGAGACCTGAGGGGAAAAATATTACATTAGTACTAAGCACGTAGAGTAACTTGCGTAGTCAATGAAATCACGTCACGACACCCCATGCAACAGAAAAAAAACGGCGCGGTAGCACGGGAATATTTCTTCTGTGTTAATGTGTTATTGTGTGTTATTCATGTGTTGCTGATGTGTTATTGTGTTATTATAACACTAAGAATATTCTCAGGACACAATAACACATGAATAACACACAATAACACCAGAATAACACAGAGGAATATTCCCGACAGAGAAAAAACAGCGCGGTAACATAGGGGAATATTTCCCCCCGTGTTATTCATGTATTATTGTGTGTTATTCATGTGTTATTGATGAGTTATTGTGTTATTATAACACCAGCAATATTCTCAGGACACAATAACATATGAATAACACACAATAACACATGAATAACACGAGGGAAGGGAATATTCCTCGTGTTACCTCGTAGTTTTTTTTTTTGTCGTGTGGGGTGTCGTGGCGTGATTTTATTGGTTACACACGTTACTCTACGTACGTAGTACTGATGTAATATTTTTTCGACTTGAGGGGTATGCATGCAAATCTGTCAGTCAGCGCCTAATGTGGTTCAGGTAAAATTTGGTCCCGAAGAATATTCGGATTGAAATTTAATTAAATAATATTATCATTTTAAATGAATAAATTATAAAAATTTAAGTATTTAATTTGAAATAAACTAACAATTATGTAATTTATTTTAATTGGTTTTGAAATAAAATATTCTGATATAATCCTTCACCTTACATTTGGCGAGAATATATCGGTCTAACTTTGAGCTGCCATTTAAACTATGTTTTTATGTTTCCGGCTGCAACTTTTTATTGAAAATGATATGGTGGCATTTACATAAATACCACACAATTCTTATATATTTACATATTTAACATCAAAAATCTTATATTTATATATATAACACTCGTATCTATAATATCACCTAAGAATACCACATATGAAACTCATTTTAATGCATAGCTTTATAACCCGAACCCATTGGACCCAAACTAGGAAGGCGTCTTGTCACCTCCCAAAAGAGTCCTTAAGAGCGGTGGGCATCCCAAGATTTAAATATTATTTTTCGGCCCTACACCTAGCTGATGTGGGACTATTTGTCCGTGACATTCTCCTTCACCCAATCACGTGACGCTCTCGTCACGGATCGACTCCACCGAGGGTACCACTGGACCATGGAGAGTCCACACACATAGCAGACAGTAATCTGCTCCGATATCACTTGTCACCTCCCAAAAGAGCACTTGAGAGAGGTGGGCAGCCCAGGACTTAAATACTGTTTTTCGGCCCTACACCTAGCCGATGTGGGACTATTTGTCTGTGATACACCAATTATTACAAGAAAGCTGAGTAGAGGCATCGACCTACCTCTTGATAGGTGCGAGCGGATAAAAATAAATCAGTTACTATGCATCACTTTTCATCTTATTGTCATCTTCGAGGACCAAAACTAATCAAATTCAGCCAATTGGCTACATAACTCAAGCTTAGCAAACCAAATTGACTCTAATCAACCAAAATCATGCTAACCTAACAGACTTAGTCATAGGTCAACCAAGCAATAGACTCGTACATATAAAATACTTAAAATTTTCTATAACAACCCCCATTAAAGCACGAGTAGAAATATAATATTACCTTATGTACAAACTCCCTTATAAATAAGAATACCATTTAATGAAAAAATGTTAATAGACAAAGGCGTTTTAACGTTCATGTATCTCTCTGCACCTCTTTCCTTTTTTATGCTCAATCATTAAGTTGTGATTCACAGATAAATCAAGATTCGACAATATGAACGCACAATACACTATTGCTACATTATACATATATAATGATATTTTTTCTTATGAATTAGATGGATGGATGGTAAAAATGTAAAATATAGATTGTATATGTAAATACATAGAAATTAACGGAATATTGTGATGAATCATGGTGGGCTAAATAATGCCAAAAGGACCCGTCTTATTCACGAAATGGCATTATTATATCTTAAAATGTAGGCCACGTGTCATCGACCTGAACTCGTAAATTACGTTTTATGACCCATTAGGCGTCCTATTAGAAGGATTATAGCCAGCATGCATGAAAAGCTCGCACGTGTCGGGCCCTGAAAAAGAAAATATTATCTGAATTAAAGATAAATTATTTAGTTTAAATTTTTCAAATAATGTAAAATTAAAATAAATGTCTCAAATCAGTCGTAATATTAACACGTGTGCGCTCAACGCGGATCAGCTTCTGTGACTCCTTTATTCGGACAGATCCATATAGAATAATTTATTAGAGCAAGATTTACATATAGACCACTCAATTCTTATGTATTTACATATCTGACGGATCAGCTTCTGCACCACCAACAAATTTTTATCATCTAATAAGAATCTAGTCAACTAATGATTTATTCGCTAAGTTAATGATCCAAACACGAATAATTTTTTCTTGTGCTTAANTATATATATATATATTTATTTATTTATTTATTTAAGATTGGTCAGAGACTATCAGATGATTCTCTCGACCAACCTCATATGACTAGTAGTTTCATCTCGCAAATAGGCGGGATCAAACTCGTGACTAAATGGGTCTTACAAACTTTGTCAACCAAAGAGTCACAGTTAGGGCTGTAAACGAGCCGAGCTTAAGCGAGCTCAAGCTTGGCTCGTGTTCAGTTCGTTCGAAATAGCTCGTGTTCGAAATCGGCTCGTAAACAGTGTTTTCGTGTTCGGCTCGATTTAAATATTCGCGTTTGTGTTCGGCTCGAAATTGGCTCGTTAAATTAAAATTGAGAAAAATAGATGTAAAGTGCGTGATTCGAACTTGGATCAAATCTATACAAAAAAAGACACTAACCACATTGTCACATGAGGTATTATGATTTAAACTTAGATATAAATATATATAATATATTAATATATAAATAAAATAATATACGTAATATATTGTTATATAAAAATTTATATAATTTTTTTTTTTCAAGCCATTTCAAGCCGAACACGAGCGAACAAACCGTTGTTCGTGTTCGACTCGTTTACATTTCTAGCTTAAAAATTTGTTCGTGTTCGGCTTGTTACGCTTAACGAACGAGCTGAACATGAGCTTTTCACGAACAACGAGCTAAATTGACAGCCCTAGTCACAGTGAACGACACGGTATGCATAACACTCAATTCTTATGCATTTATTTATCTCACACCCGAACTTTCTGTTTTACAAGCTCCCTATCTATAGGAAATAATATATATTATATAAATGGATATCAACATTGTAGTACTAAATATGCAAATATATAAGAATTAAGGGGTATATATGTAAATCCCTTTAATAAATTATATGCATTGCAGGAACATACAGACGTAGAGATCTAGGAGCTTAGTATAACGCATTTAACATGTTGATCACCTCAATCATCAAAATATAAAAGAAGCATTTATATAAATACCACCCAATGCCTATGTATTTACTTCTCTAACATCCAGATTTCACCTTTTACATTTAGGGCCCGTTTGGGGCAGCTTATTTGGTGCGGTGGCGTTTTGAAAACGCACCTGACCTGTTTGGGTAAAGTACGTTTTGACAGCTTGTGCGTTTTCAAAAAGCTCTTTCTGGCTGCGGTCCATTTTTTTCAAAAAAATAAAAAATTATAATAGTCACTGCACTCAGCTTAACAGCAGATTATTTTTAATTAATTTATCATCAAATTATTCAATAAGCTACAGCTGCCCCAAACAGACTCTTAAACCACCCAAATAAGTCATCACATAGGGTGGTATGTATGTAAAAATTGAAGTCTTGGTGTTAGATTTGTAAATACATGAGAATTAAGCGGTATGTATGTAAAATCTTCCAATATAAAAATAATAACAAGCAGAAGCAATTAAGCAGTAAAAAAACCAAAATCCACTACAAATAATAGAATGTGGGTTAAATGTAAATTTCAAATACATCCAAACAAATAGCTATTAACATTTTTACCAAAAATCTGTAGCAGTTCTCACATGAGTTGATAAAACTACTGAGAGAAATAGCTTTCTTTTCCATGCTGCCACTAAAAAGAACATGGAGCCAAACAAGAAAAAATTCAAAATAGGTTTTGAAATAAAAATAAGTCATTTTTAGTACCAAATTTGCCTTCCATTACCTCATTTTGATCCCACAGGTATCTGCTTGATGGCTGCAGCAATCGGCATGCTGAGGAACCCGATGAGTATGGTCAAGAACCATTGCGAAGATGTCAATGGTGTCGTATTGGCAAATTCGCCGAGAAATTGGATGATGATGAATTGGAAGATAACGGTCGTGGAGAGGACGCCGACGAAAATGTAGTTGTTGAGGATGCCTTCGAAGACGTTAATCTTCTCCATCTCCCTAGAGCTGATTTCGTTGAAGAGCTGTAAAAAGAATGCAGAATGTTAATGGAAGAAGTGGAATGATGGTGAATGACAAAATTTATGAACGAGCTCTTAGCGAGCCGAGCCTGATCGATAAACATTTGTTTTGTAATAATCTTATTTATCACAGGAACTAAAAAGTGAAGTCAAATTCGAGCCAAATACTTAGCAGAATATGAGTCATTTGTGATCATTGATCTTTTTGACAGCCTTTGGAACTTGAGAAACTTAAAGATTTGATTGATACTTAAGAAATAAACTAAAAAATATCCATGCATTCTTGCAAGCAAAATAAAATCTACAATGGCTAATAATCTAAACCATAATTTTAAAGAATTACATTTCATGTAAGGAATCAGGAGCAATTGAAGATTCAATTTAATGATTGCACGCGAAATAATACAAGCGTTTTCAATATAAGATGGCTTCAAGATTTTACTATTAAACATGACTTGCCTCAGACTATCTTGTTCATGTATATTGATAAATTGAGACATACAATGAAAGATTTGTTAGTGGTATCACAGCTGCAATCCCTACAGAAAAGGCATCACTTTCTACTCTTAAAACTCTCAACCTATTATGACAAAATAATCATGTTATGATCAAATTAAGCAAATTGTAGTTTATGAATACCTTATTGAAGATGAAATAGATAAAAAATTACAATTACAATTAGATTCTTTTGAATTTGTTGAGTCCTAATTAATAATTAATTTAGAGCCTTTTCATGACCTAAAATTACCCTTACAAGAGGTAGAAATTGAGTTTGAAATCAAAATTAAGAATGAAATCATATATCACAACTTGAAGATCCAAGTGAGAATGAATAGTCTTGAATGTAAGTTTAAGCATATAGAATAGGGCAAGAATAGCCATCTAACCATGTGTTAAACCCAGATCTATCTTAGAACTACAACCGAGGAATAGAACGTACGATCCAACATCAAGATCAGCACATTTTCCATAGAAATTAGGGCAAACACAATATTTGTTCAATACTTTAAGCAACTCAACAAGAATACAAAGATAAATACCTATAATTTGAGAGGTAGAATATTACTCTCAATTCCTACCTAAAAAAAACCTTTTCTCAAGGTGCAAAAAAGTGAGAGTGTTCAACTACCCAACAACTATCTCTATTTCTTCATTCTCACTCTCCTCATCATGCATTATGAAAACTTGTACTTTTCAATCCTTGCAACAATGTCCTGGAGTAAATTTCTCATCAAACCGAAAACATAATCCCTTAGCTCGGTTCTCCCTAATTTATATCTATGTAAGACGTTTGTGTGTTGCTCTCGATCTTGGCCCATTATTCGTGTCTCGTGAAGCCTCCCTATGGACTTCCACTGTTTGAGCTTTTGATATCGTCCTAATTGTAGCAGTTCAATATGTCGTTCCATCTTTGTTGCTCATGTTGGCCTTCTTCATCTGATTCGTATCCTCTAGCATCTGAGATAGCACTATGGTCTCCCTCCATCCCCATGGTCGCAATAGTCGGAGTGATGCCCGTACGTTGGGCTTTAAGACCTTCATGAAATTTTACTCCAATCTTGCTACAGAAATCCCACTCAGTAGACTCGACAATAGCTTAAATCTCTCCCTATATTCCATGAAAGTCCCTTCCTGAGTCAAGACATAGAATTACTCATGTAGATCTCTTCCCCGAATTGCTCTGAAATGTTCAAACAAAAAATCATTGAATTCCTCCCACAAATAGATCGGGCATCCAATCTCCCTACACTAATTTTAGGCTAGAGTTTTCCCTTCCAAACAAAACCCAATCGCCATGAGTTTCTCCCCCTTATCTAGCCCATTCACAGCAAAGTATCGCTTCGCCCGATACACCCACCCATGTGTGTCTTCCCCCTCGAAGATCGACATCTTCAACTTCTTAACTCTAGCATCTCCACCCCAACTCCCTCTTCCTCTATTGTTTCCCCCATGTAACGAGGGTAAAATTCGCTCATTCAATCGTAGTCATATCCCCTCCCAGCTTCCTCCTTTCTCCTTCGTGCTTCTCCATACCTCTTGCATAATCTCTTATCCATGTTCGGCCCAAACGCCTCCATTAGAAATCTCTATTCCACACCTAATTGGAGCCCTGGGAGAGGGTTCATGATGGTGGATGTTTTCCTTCTCATATTCCTCTCATCCAATCTCATTTCCTTTTGGTTTTACAAATTGAACCGTCGACGGGGTCTTGGACTGCATCTCAATGAACTATCATCTCAAGAATTTCTCTCATGCTCTCAAATAGGTCCTTCATTCGGTTCTTAATGGAAGAAAACCTATCCCAGATCGAATTTTGTAGTTCTCAGAATTTTTTTACCACTAAAAGACAAAAGCACATTTACGCTGTCAGATGATCCAAACAACCGAAAATTCCGAAATTTAAAAATGGGAACTGCAAAAAATGACGGGGTGCGATCACTCTATACGTCACGATCTCGTTGTTGATTATCAACTACAAGAATCACGATCGAACCGCATGAGGCATGCCGCAATCCCGCCGTCGGCACCATACAAGCTTTGATTCGCTCGGTTCGCAGCTTCCTTTTGTGTTGAAGCCGTCCGCTACGAATATGGGGAAAAGACTGAAAGAAGCGATCCTTCCCCATGTGACGATCCCGAGCGAAAGGAGGAGAAAGACATGATCTCATGTCCACCTTGCACGCAACTGTACGCGAATCGGTAAGCCGCGAACCCTTCGTCACCTTCCCCACAAGCTATGACACGCTTATATCGCAACCACAGTGAGGAGAGGCATGTATTGATAGCTCTGATCGTGACTATATCGGGTAGATGATCTAAGAGGAAGAGAAGTTGGCGTTAGAGGAAGAGAAAAAATGAGAGTTTTGGGTCTTTGTATGTCGTTTCCCAACAACAGTGTCCCAGACCCGTCGGCTTGCACACAATCCTTCACGTTTCAGTAAGCAGCAATCCTTCGGCTCCCCTTGCACGTGAATTTACGCGATTTCCGGGACTCGGTAAGCCGCGATTCTTCCCAGTTAGCTCTAATTGCGACTGTTTCGTGGGGTGAGTCATGGAATCGTCTATACGTCACAATCCTTCCCCGCATAACGATCCTTGCCCGATAAAATCGACTGCAATGTCGTTGTTGGCTTTCCCGCAAGCTTTAATTGCGATTGTATTATGATCTCAAGCACTGTTTCCCAAATATATTGTTGTGATACCAATTTGATACGATCTAGCGTCAACCTCAGCACCTTTTTCAAAGAAATTGGGGCAAACACAATATTTCTTCAATAATGCAAACAAAACAAGGATATAAAAATAAACACCTACAATTCGAGAGGTAGGCGATCTCTCTCAATTCCTACAATTCGAAAAGTAGGAAGTCTCTCTCAATCCTAAACCTAAAACTCACAACCCAATCTCATGCATAAACATAACCTTAGACATAATAAGCCTATTTATATCCAACAATAATAAAAATAAAACATTAAATTGCCTTTAGTCATAATAAAACAAATTTACCCATAAACTAGGCGCCAACGTAACAAACTTATGCACTGAAGAGGAGAGGGAGAGAGGGTTGATGAGAAAATTCTCGAATTTCTATTAAAAATACTTAGTAAAAGTTAAAAAGGGGACCTTCGTCATGTTGTGCAGTATGTCCTATTTATACGAGTCAAACCTCCTCTTTTTTGGGGGGAAGTGTAACACTATTTCAAAAAAGAGCAATTCGCGCCACAAGGATTACCTAGTGTGACCCTATACAATTACTACTCCTAAGCCACAAAACTCGTACTCCTCACAGGACGTTGAGAGTTGTCTGCTTTAATTTTACCCGAGTAGCCCAACTCTAGTTTTGAGTTGCACAGCCGTGAGACTTAATTTCATATGCTTGTTATCAGGCATCTGCGTTTAATTGACTAACTTTTCGGGATGCCCTCACTTGCCGGTTGTTCTTGCTCATGGAGTTTGAGATAGTAAATGGGGGGTTTGGATGCCTGCTATTGATATTTGCTCACCTTCTGTCCAATCATCTTTCCATCTTATTCCTGGGTGGCTTGGCAGCCTGATGTTAAGGTTCGTTTGCCTTCTGTCCAATCACCCTTTCAATATTGATTTTGCAGCCCGTAGAGAGAGGGTCGTCTGATTCAGCTTGGTCAATTGAACCAATTGTTCGGTCAACATAACCCAATCTCTATCTTTTCCCCTTCTCTAGTTGGTTCGATTGGACTTCCATGAGACTATTTTTTGCTAATGAGCGTGAAATTGAATTTGAGTTTGACTTTAAACTTCTGTTTAAAACATGAAATATTAAGTGAATATATAATCATAATGCAATTGGAATCTATATATAATGTTGATTATAAATCTGATCTTCAATAAGAAATTAAGTAAATTCTTTAATCTAAACCTCAATTATATCCATTCTTGATTATGATCGTGTTCTACGTGAAATTGAATGTCCTAAATATGAACCCGAACTTCTCATAGAAACTCATATCTAAGAAATTGAGCTTTAAAATACAGAATATACTCCTGAATGTGAAGGTGAATAGTTACAATCGTTCAACCAAATGAGTAAACAAATAAAAGTACACTATGGAAGTGAAAAAAATATGATAACTAAAAATCAATAAAATAAGTTGGGTTTAACTCATTATGTTAATGAAGTTATCTCCACTGCAAGTCCAATTGAAATTGATTTTGTGTTAGATTCTAAATTTTTAAAATTTGAAACTCATAGAGATAAATACATAAAAATGGCAAAATTGAATTAATATTTCAATGAAGTAGTTGGTAAAGAGTTCCTTAAGAGAAGTTTAAATATTAAAATCCTATCCATTCAGATAAATATGAAAATATGCAAGTCATCGCCACTATTAATTAAGCTACTTGAATTGCCCTTCTTAGATAAACTTATCTGTTAGCATAGGCTTTTGATATATGTGTGTAGAAAATAAAAGAATAAAGTAAGCACTCAAGAATTTTCTCATGTTTCTTTATATAGGATAGGAGGTATATACAAGAGGCAATACAAATCAAATAGAAAAGGGCCAGTGACCTATAGAGAAGCGCATAGATTGCAATCCGAGCGCCATCGACAATTTGATTCAATAGTATAAAGGCTTGATCATGCCTCAAGTTCTTAGCTATGACAAGTGAGTGAGCAGGCCTCACTATAGTCTGTTTTACTGTAGTAAAAATTCAACAGTGTTGCGTGCATGTTTTCAATTATACACATTACTTCTTTCATACCATTTATATGATTTGAAAAAATTGTTTGATTTATATAAAGGATTTGTACTGAACTAACAAATAATGATAGTAATTATAGGTTTATTCCATAAGCAAGCAGGAAACATCTCGGAATTAAAGAAAAAAAATAAAAATAAACTAAAAAAAATAATGATGCGTCTAAATCTAAAGAAATTCCTTCAAGAGGCCTTGAAAAATTAACTGTGATAAAAAAGATCACAGTTTTGTCAAGTCTTGGTGCTAATGCTTTCGAAGTGGAAATTTTGTAAAGTACTAGGATCTGTTTATCTCTTCAATATATCTAATTTGATTTTAATCCATAACGTATCACCAATAAATCACATATTTCTTGTGCCCAGAATTGTAAATGAACCAAGTTGTGACAAATATTATATAGTTCAATTTGTTTATTTATTTTCTCAATTATTTCGAGCGGAGGGTAAGAACGACAAGTGTTTCAAAATCTTTTTAGCCTCATCTATTATTTTTTTTCATGATCAAAGTATAAACGAGGCTAAATAATCATATGTAAAATTTTTATAATTAAACAAATATCCTTATGACTCATAATGAATGCCTTAAAAGAATTACCAAAATTGAAACTACTCCACTCAACAATATCTCTTATTTTTTATGAAAGTAAAATTAGCTGTTTAATCGATAAATCTAATTATTTATTGTTTAATTTCACTATATCCAGTTCCAACTTAAAAATGAACTAGATTTTACCCTGCTCACCAAATTATTTATTCAATATTTCATCAAATTATTTCTAGAAATATAAAAAAAAATTAAAGTGCAAAGAATATAATAATATTAATGTAATGACATAGAAAAAGTTATTAAAAAGTAATTAAACCAGTAGTGAGTTACTAGTTAAAGAACAAATAAGCATGTTCAAGAAGTCAAATGAACAAGGAAATCAATGTTGAAGCTCTATTTATCTATATGCCAAGCTTTAAAAACTTTGTTCAAACTTGTCCAATTATCTAAATAAATGAACACAAAGAAACTTTATATGGACAAGTATTGAATTTCTCATTAAGTGAGAATCACTTACAACCCTATTTGTGCCATTAGATGATATAATTCTTCATGAATTAGCTTGTAGGAGCACAGCAGTTTTCACAAATTTTCACACAAAAATCAAATAATGAAGTAAATTGAAAATTCAGCGTTCATTGGGAATGTAATTCATGTGCATTGATTCATTAGTTATTATTTCCATGTTAATAAAAACATGCTTATCCTATTCAAACAGGATTTTTTCTCAAGTATTTTGAATAAGTTGTAACTCATTACATGGTGAAACAAATAACAAGCACTACATAGTAACGTATCGCCTCGAGGTACTAGTTTGTCTCCTGCCACCTTAACATTGTTGGGGAAAATAATTCCTTCTTTCATCCAAGCTATTAAGCAACTTAAGAATTGAATTTATGGAAAGATTTCTACCACCGGAATTTAAGGAGAATGAGTTGAAACTTGATATTTTATAGTATATTCTAATAAATGTTGTGTAGTTTCTCATTTTGGGCCTTAAAAGAATTGAATTTATGAAGACAATATATCCGACCTTTGAGATATATAAAAATTTAAAAATTATGAATATTGAAATACAAATTCAATAGTTCTCTCTTCTTTTGTGCCTTTGTTGGATGTGTATTATTCAAATGCTTCATATGTGTGAATGAATAGTTCTTTGGGGGACAACTTCATGTACTGACATGAGACAGTTCTTATCTGAGGAGAAGTTTTCCTTCAAGTTGCTTAGTTGTTGATTTAGTGAGAGTAAATATGATTGTCAAATAAGATACATACGAAGTTTATTTTTAAAATGTGAACTAGATTCGTTCCTAAATTTTATTGTTTATTGTAAGCTTCTTGTAAAAATTTAAATTTGCAAGATTGCTAAACGATATTTTCAAATGAGTACATCATACTTGTTGTCCATACATTAAGCGTGACAAATGTTTGCCACAATTATAAATTAGCAATCTACGCAATGTAGTTTTCTTTTAGTTTCATCTTACATATAGTTTTATGTCGCATTAGAAACCTTAGACACTAAAAAGCCTCATATCAAACATATTTCTAAAAATGAAGGAACCTCATTTAATTCCTATTTGAAAAAAGATTAGATAAGCTTCAGAACAACAGTCAATGGAAATGACATGGTTGCTAACATAACAAGGGACTTAGTTGACCATTTTTGGGAAAAAAATGGGAACAATCAAAACCAAAAGAAAACATGAGGGAGTTAACTGCATTTCGCTCTTTGCTTAAAGATTGAAAAAAAGGTAGATTTACATACATACCACTCAATTCCTATGTATTTAAGTATCTAACGGGTAAACTTCAATTTTTAAATACATAACCCTTTTTATGCATGAAAACGTGTATTTCAGTTTTTAAAAGTTAAGATGGCGTATTTCTGATTGATGTGAAAGACTAGGTGGTATAAATGTAAAAAGTTAAATTTGCATAAAAAGCATCACCGCAAATTACCTGGCAGAACACAAAAGTGTTGAAGATAAGCGTATTCAAGGTGAGCTCAGAGCCAACGCCTTCAAGACCAAAGAGCCTTCTACCTTCTGTCTGGAGATACCAAATTACAAAAAACTGATAGAAAGATTGTCCAAAGATATTTCTCCACATCACATTGCTGATAAAGTTCCCCTTCCGACCAACGGGCATCCTCTTCATTAACTCACCATTAGGAGGTTCGGTGGCAAGTGCAAGAGCTCCCAATGTATCCATGATCATGTTTACCCACAACAACTGAACAGCAGTCAGCGGAGCAGCACCTGAAATAATATTCATGTCGAGTAAAATGTCAAAATAAATCCTGACTATTCACATTGTGTCATTTTAGTCCCAAGAGTTCATAAAACTGTTAAATTAGTCCCCTGGTTGTTTTAATGGAGGCCAAACTAGTCCTGATCAGGGACAATTTCAACCCATATTAAAAGAGCCTATGGACTAATTGACATTTTTATAAACTCTGAGACTAAAATGATCCCCTGCAAAGAGTCTAAGGACTATTTTGACACATTCTCTATTCATTTATTAGAATAAAATTTATAAAAGCAAATTTGCAGAAATAAGGATTTGGTAACCAGAAAGGCTTGAAATGGTTTACCAGTAAGGCAAGCGGAGGAAAAGTTAACAATCAAGGCTACCACATTCACTGTCAGCTGAAACTGTACAAACTTTTGAATGTTTATGTAAACAGAACGTCCCCATTTGGCCACAGTCACAATTGTGGAGAAATTATCGTCAAGGATTATTACATCTGCACTCTCTTTTGCGACCTGTCGCAGAGAAATAAACAACATGGTAAAGAATATATTATAGTTAGTCAAAGTTGGTCGAATATTTAAAAAATAATAATATTTGCTGGTTACGGTATATTTATTTAACTTCAAGTTGATAATGGAGCTCCATTAGCACAGCAATTAAAGTTTGTCGGTAAGGTTTGCAGAAAGAAGAACAATAGAAATAGGGGCATTTACATACATACCACCCAGTTTCTATGTATTAACATATCTAACACCTTAACTTGTACATTTATATCACCCAAATCTTTCATATCACATTAAAAATACCACTTATTTAACTTTTAAAATGTGAATTACACTTTTTCATGCATAGATAAGGTGGCATATATGTAAAATTTTAAGTTTCGGTGTAAATATATAGGAATTGAGTGGTGTGTATACACATATGATAGGAATGGATAAGCTTTCTCGTGAATTAGGGCGGAAATAACAGATTCTATTATGCCAATACAAAATTAAATCTCAAATACAAAAATAAAATAAACACCTACAATTCGAGGGGTAGGCGGTCTCTCCCATACCCTATCCCTAAGGTTCAAGATAAAAATCACACATTCTCTATCCCTAAACATATTAACCATTCTTTATACCCCACAATAATAACTAATAAATAACTAAATTGCCTTTTTAGCCTTGCACGTAACATAAGTATTAAAATTATTTGACGGGCTCGGCATCGACTTACTGGAGCATGAGGGGCCCAGCGCCCTAGGCACCATTCAAGCAAACCTTCCAAAAAACATTAACATACTGCCACCAATTTTACGAACGGATAACCTCCATCAATTTAAAAGTTCATGCTTTGTTGATTGCACTCAAAAAATTTATGATATATTCAGGCCCACATTTACAAAACTTCAAAATTTAGATTTTCAATAAGAATAATAAGAAAAATATTATAACAAAACTCCAATATCCCTCATTACAATAAATGCAAGCAATTCCTTCCTCCACCAGTCCTAACCAAACTGTTTTTCAAAGAAAAAATAATTCCTACCAAAATCAAAGTCATCTAAAATTAAAATGTGCAATAATGCATACATGCATAAAAGCTAAACAAGAAAACAAAATAACCTTATAAAATAATCACAAAAATGAAAAGATTCAAGCATCAAAATAATCCCTTGATTATTTACGAGTCCATTTTAGTCCCATAGTATATAAAAGTGTCATATTAGGACCTAGGTTGTTTTATTATGGGTTAAAACAATCTTCCCCGAGAAGTCTTTTAGGCCCCATTAAAAGATTCTGGGCTTAAATTGGCACTTTATAGACTCTGGAATTAAAATGTACTCCTATAAAAAATCAGGCAACCATTTTGATACTTTTCTCGAAATGAAAAACACAATGATGCCTGCACCAATACAATAACCATTTCCCTACCCTCTGACTTTAAAATACAATTTAGAGAGATTAAAGAAACACGCAGATATATATCAAATCCAAATAGTATAAGAGATAATCTGTCCGCATATTTTCATATCCAATAGGATGTATAAATGAGTTAAATTCAAAACCAATTAATTACAAGTTAATAATGTTCAATGGAAAAAAATGCCTTCTGCAGGAATTAGAAAACATCACCTCAGTTCCTGCAATTCCCATTGCAAGCCCAATATCCGCCTCATGAAGGGCAGGTGCATCATTCGTGCCATCGCCCGTCACAGCAACGACCTCGTTGAACAAAGTGCGTAGATGCCTCACAAGTGTATGTTTATCTAACGGCGAAGATCTAGCCATCACCTATTAAATCGAGAGTTCAGTTCAGATTCTCTAAACAGTTATACATACAATTGCAACAGTAAGAAATATCTAATAGGAAAATTTGCATACCTAGTACACAATTCTAATGTATTTACATATCTCCCGTCTAAACTTTCATATATACATGATACATCCATAACACTTTGGTATTTTGTAGCTATGCATGAAAAGGTGTATTTCAATTTTAAAACTGGTAATAGTGCTACTTTTGATGTGATATTAAAGATTTGAGTAACAGGTGCATAAATATGAAAGCTAAGGAGTGAGATATGTAAATACATAAGAATTGCATCCAATGTAGGTAAATGCCCCTATATCTAATAACTAGGAGACCTGTATCCTTGGAATCAATTCCATCATTTGTTCAAGACTCTTTTCCCTAAACTCCGGACCTTCTATAGCCACGCCGTCATCCGTAAGAATGCCGCATTCTCGAGCAATAGCCTTTGCAGTATTAATGTTATCGCCAGTAACCATTCTCACCGCAATTCCGGCAGATCGACAAACAGCCACAGACTCCTTAACACCGGGTCTGACAGGATCCTTAATGCCCACAATTCCAATACATGTGTAGCCATCAGAAGGGATTTGTTGATTAGCTGTGAAGTCATCTTCTACCTCCATATAGGCCAGGCAAAGCGTCCGGAGAGCTTCTTTAGCAAAACTTTCAATTGTATCCTTGAGATGATTGGTTGTTGCTAAATCAAGTGGAACAGCATTACCTGCGGCATCTAAAACCTTATCACAAGAAGCTAGAACTATTTCAGAGGCGCCCTTACAGTGGGTGCGGAATCCTCCTTGGGGAAGTTGGATCACAACACCCATTCTTTTCTTCGCTGAGTTAAAGGGTTCGACTTTAATAATCTTAACCACTTCGCGCTCCGCTTGAAAATTACCACCAAGAGACAAACCAAATTCCAATATAGCAGTCTCGGTTGGTGTTCCTAAAATTTCAATCTTTCCTTGTTGGTTGGTTACAATTTCTCCTCCTGTATTATTAAATATGGACTGCATAAGGATATTAAGCACTGTTTGAGGAAGTTTAGAGCGCATGCTTGAGGCATCAGTAAGATCGGATAATTCAACAACATTTCCACAGATGCAAGCTTTCACCACAGTCATGTGATTGGTCGTCAAAGTTCCCGTCTTGTCGCTGCAGATGGTCGTAGCAGAGCCCATAGTTTCGCAAGCTGCAAGATTACGAACTAATGCTTTATCGTTCATCATCTTCTTCATGGCAAAGGCGAGACTCAAGGTCACAGCTAGAGGCAGCCCTTCTGGAACTGCAACAACTACAATAGTAACAGCAATGGCAAAATATTCTAACAAGTGCAACGCATCGTCTCCTGTCCAGCTGAATAATGTCCCGGCATTAAACTTAAGCAAGATAAGGGATTGAGCCATCACAGCGAAAGTAACAACAGCGAAGAATAAGCCAATCTTCCCGATGATTGTAGCGACGCCGTTGAGCTTAACCTGTAAAGGAGTTTCATCATCTCCTCCTTCGCTAAGTGTGGCCATCAACTTACCCCATTGAGTTCTCATGCCAACAGTTGTTACCAACATTTTACACGAGCCATCCTGAACCTTAGTTCCAGATAAGAGAAAAGGATTTTCTGCCGTTACGCCGACGGGTTCGCTCTCCCCAGTTAAACTTGACTCATCGATTAATAGAGAAAATCCAGAGAGAAAAAGTCCATCAGCGGGGACTTGGTCTCCTATTGCTAGATGGACAACATCACCAGGAAGAAGGTCATAGATTGACATTTTCTGTCTAAACCCATTTCGTGTGACTTGTATGGTGATTTTCTTTTTCTCCTTATCCAAGTCCTTGAACTGCAAAGATTGTCGGTAATCACTCGTAGCGGTAACAAAGACGACTAACAAGATACTCGCAACAATTCCGAGGCCATCATGAGCGCCTTTTGGCCATCCTTCTGTCAGAATACCGACAATCAGAGAAACAAAGGCACAGGCACCAAGAATCATAAGAGTCATGTCTTGAAGTGCTTCCCACAAGTATATGAAAAAGCTCCGTGATTCGCTTTCAGTAAACTTATTAATTCCATAAATATCTTGCCTGACCTTCAAAGTTTCCTCAGAAATGGTGAGGCCATTAGTAGCGGATGTAGACAGTTTGTTTGCTAGACCATCCACCCCACCATGCATTTTTAACTTCTTGATGGCATGTCCTTCAACTATGGACCCCAATTCATCAGCACAAATCTGAAATCCTGCAGCTTTGACTTCATCGGGTACAGTGTATTCGCTTGAAATTGTGAGGCCTAAGACATCAAGGATGTTTGTATTCACGCAAGGCATTCTAAAAACCAGGAAGGAGCAGAAAGTAGTAAATAATATAGATGAAGTTGGAAGTCACCATGTATAAACTGAAGTGCCGCTTTTGAAACCAATACAGCTACTCGCAGTTTCTCCTGTAAAGCGCAAGAAGAAACAAGTTTCAAAATATTAGCACAAACATGTTAATTATTCATAACACTCAAAATTCAATATAAAAATACATAAAAGGAAAGAGAAATATATCAAATGATCTCCTAAGTAAACAAAGATTAGACTTAAATGATTGTCATGAAAATCTTTGGCGAGGAGTCTAAAGATGCCCTGCATCAATGCTCCCTCACTCTCCAATGAATGCAGATCCAAGTCTCATGCAGGATTCAATCGGTGCAATTCCCCTTGGATCAACCAGGAATCCTTCAGGTGTGCAAGCTATCTCCAACAAACAAAATATATCAGAATTGGTCTGTACGTAGTGGAATTGATCTGTTCATCTAAATCCAATCAAATCAATTTGAGTTCAGATCACAGTTCCGAGGTGCCAGTGACAATGGTGCCAAAGCAGCAGACAAGTCAGAATAAATTAACTGAATGGTTATATAGTTGGCTACACAAAAAGAAGTCAAAAACTTTGAGATAATAGAAAATTATGTCAATTCGTATAACGTGCATGTACGATAATGCATGTAGGCTGCTAGTGAGCTGATGAAATCTCTCTGCTGAACTAAATTTGCTTGCTATAAAACTTTGAATGAGATGAAACAAACATATTGAATTAGTTGATCTAGTAGAATGATCATGCCAAATTGTATCCGCTGAATTGTTTAGCCAAATTGTTTGGATTCAGCGGTTGACTAGTGTTATTTGAGACATACTGGAATATTCTAATTGGGTCGCATGCTTGGGATGACTCCATATTTAAGTTTGAACTTTGACCTTCTGTGGGTATACATCTAGTTCCCTAATTTTTTTATCTATTTTATTATTTTAACTGTACAAATAATAAAAGAATAATAATTATCTGGCTAATAACTTATTCTCTATAACCTCTTTGAACTCTGCATTTATTCTTATTTATAACCATAAGCTCATGAGAGGAGTATTCTTCTCATTTTTGAAAAAAAACCTTCTTTTTCTTTTCCTTCATTCCTGTTCTTGCGATGGACGACATACTGATAGAACGAATATAGATTCCCAATGAGAAACTGGGTGCTTCTCTATATGGGAAGTGAGAGAAGGAAAAAGGCTAGAAAAAAAAATAGAGTTGAGATAATGATCGATTTGGAGAAACCATCTTGAGAAGGGACTTCTTCCAATCCTCTAGCAGCAAAGCCACTAGTTCATGTTGGTGTCTTAGCCATTGCATAAGATGATACTCTGAGAAACCCAACTGAAATTGAGCCTCCTCCATCTTCACAAGCTCCAACAACTATGAACAATTCTGACGTATAGGCGTTAGTTCCTGTTACTCGAGTGATGAGCGAGTTCAAAGAATTGAGCTCTTTATCATTACCTGAATGTTGTTCAGAAGGTGATATCTATATTGAAATGTTAATTTGACTTAGTTTTAAAACATTAATTTTTACAAATATTCTTCTATACATTAATCGTTCGATTTAATTTAAGACTTTCCGGGTGAAGATCGGTCAATCGATCAACAAATTTATCCTCAACAGCTGCAGCAATTGTTTCCGTAGATCAGCCTTCTGAAGAAAATGAAGAGCCTGAAGATAAGCTCTTAAAGAAGGAGATCAAGTTGAGATTCCTTTTGCCAATTTGCCAACTGAAAATAGAGGTGAGCATTCCATCGATTTGGATGGATCAGTTTTCAAATTCACCAAACTAATTGCAACCAAAATCCAAAATCCAAAAAATCGAATCAATCAAAATTTTATAAAACCAAACCAAAATTTAATTCAGTTTAAACGGTTTGGCTATGAGCAAATTAAATTTTAGTAGTTGGTTGGAGTTATGTTCTGAGTAAATAGAAAAAATTACATATCTTACATGTATAATATTGATTTAATCTCATCAATCTTAAATTTACTTCTGAAATTTCACTTTTTTGATTTGTTTGGTTAAATGAAAATTAAAACCAAACTTTTTCGATTTGGTACAATTTTTCAGTTTAGACCAGATAATGCACATCCCTAACTGAAGGTAAATTTTCACATTTATATCTATTGACTTCTAACATCATTACTAAATACAATTTAATATTATTCACAATAGAATTTTCAACTAATTACTCAGAGAAGTTCAACTAAACCTGTCGTCACCCAGATCCCCAGAATTCAAGAAACTCCCACGTCTCTAATGAAAAAGACTAATCAAGATTTATTCTTTGCTGCTTCAATAACTCCCATAGTCCATTCAAAGATCGATGTCAATAATAAAATTGAAGAGTTTACAAAAAGAAAAAATGATTGAATTCTGAGCAACAACAGAAGTTAAAGTGGTTACAATGTTGGATCAGCTTTATGAACACAAGAATTCATTTGGAGAATGGAAGAAATAATCTGACAATATGAAAGACATGTCAAAGAAATGAAGGAGTGAGTTGCTGACATGACTTCTAAGTTGATCATATTTTTGTGATCTACTGAATCAAGTCAGTTTCTATCAAGAGGCAAAGTCGTTCTACAAGGACTTATTCGAGCTGAAAAAATCACTTTTGAAGACACTAAGGAGCTTCTTTTAATTTCTACTTTATATTTTTATAATAAATAAATTATCTATTTATTTATTAAATGAAACTTTTATGTTGAAAATAATAATGGATATACTTTGAAATCATTATTATGTAAGAAAAAAACTTTCAATGGGTAGTTTACTATTTATTATTACTTTTCTATATTTGAAGAATCTTTTTTTCTTGATAATTGTGACCTTATTCTTTAATTTACGTTTTTATATTTTTCTATGTTTATTATTATAAAAAATCAAATACACTTTTACTATATTCTGCTACTCTCGTCACCATTTCCTGGAGAAACCCTACTTCCTTCATCTCGTGATTTCACTATCTAATTCTCTATGTCAAAAAAATGAGTTATGTATTATATGCCAACCACCAAGCATTCATCAAAAATTACTCTCCAACTAGTTAAAAATATAGCAACATTGCATTGCATGAGCCAACTGCATTTTCAATGATGCTATCAAGCTTCGTTTAGCGAGAGAATATGAAGCCTCTAATACTCTATATAATCATGAAATTTGCTATCAACACGATCAATAAAGAGTAGGTTTACGAATTCCTCTTTGCTAGGAAATGGTAGCGATTTTGAACTGTTACAGGATCATTCCTACTAAAATCTTACCAAATTCTATTGTGAGTATTATGTTGATGATTATATATATGCGCACGAAAAACGTTATTTTGGTTCATCAACTTTTAAGTTGTTTATTAACAGCAAAAGAAAATAATGATGGTTTTGTATTGTTTTCTTCTTCTGCAATTCGAATGATTGGATTAAAAAGTAAAGTTAGGAACTGGAGAAACAAATTACGTTTTGTTTGTAGTAAAAATCAATGGCCAATTCCTGCAGCTCATCAAGCTCCATCTCGACTTCCCAACCACTGCCACCTAACTATGATTTATCAACCTTCGTCATCAACTTATAGCCTACTGATCATTGTTACTTGACTACAATCATCTAGCCATTTTTGTCTGCCAACCTCATCACCCGTTGACACCAAAGCAAACCCTAAGGCTGATACATGCAATTGAGGGCTCACCATCGCCTTCAAGCCAGATGCATGCCATCAATGCACATCATTGTATACAAGGCCAATGAATGCCTTCTGCACGTGTTATCATCTCTAAAGCTAGAGCACAATGTTGACGCAAGCCATCATTTATCAAGTGGATGCAAGTTGTTGATGCATGTCCTGACCTTTGAGCTAATGCACAATGCTGACATATGCCATCGGTTGGTTATCGAGGTGATTGGCATCGTCAACACTGAGGCTAACACCATCCAACTTCACAACCAATCATCATCAACAATATTGCCGTGCACAATCACTGAGAAAATAAAAGCATGTAATCCACACCAAAACGACACTAATCTTATTGGCCTCCTTAATCTTCTCAAAGAAAGATGAGCAAGCATACCACAAACAATCATTAAACGATAATTCTAAAGCCTCTAAACTCTTCTAAGTTCCATTATGGAATTAATTCTACCTAATTTTTATCTACTGCAATGTATCAAAACCTCCCCAAGTGTCGGGAAGGGCATCAATTAAAATTTATAATACATATTAGTGGAATCATTTCAATTGGTCAAGCCACGTGATTTTTTCTTTCATGAGTTTTTCATATTAATACTTTGGTATCTCTTCTCGTAATATTTTTATCTATTTGTGTTTATTAAATATTGTATAAAGTTAAGACATTAATCTATCACTCTATTGCCCAATTTTTTTAGCATGCAATAATACTCAAGCAGATATTACAGGTTATGTGATTACAAATGTTGGTGAATGAGAAGTTGTAAAAGTTGTTAATGATGATAATAAAAGAATCCCTTTGAAAGAAAACAACAGAGAGAAATTTCAAATTTAAAAAAAAAAAAACTCACCATGACATATTGAGAATTGGTGTTAAAACTGTAAAACATAATCATTACAAATAATGCATGAATAAGAAAAACATTTTTTAAGTGAGTCGTTGTCCCTTTTTTTAATTAATTTGAAACATCTAATTCGTTGTTGTCTTATTTTACTGTAAAAAATCATCTTGAATTTAATAGAATTAAATGATATAACAACTTTGAGAAGATGGTATAAGCTCATTTCCCTAATAATGCATCTTATCTAGGTAACTTATTGTTGATACCGGAAAGAGAGACCCAAACCACAATAGAAAATAGAATTATTATTGTTGAATTTCAAGGGATTACAAACAACGACACCTGCAATAAGAAAACACCATAAAAACACAAAGCTAGGGTGTGGATTGGTGGTGTTGTAGTTGTACGAAGCTAGGGCGTGGATTGGGATGGTGGTGTTGCCGTTGTATGTGGGTTGGACCTACCCAATGAAATGACTGAGGAGGGGTCGGTTCAGCCCTACCCCTTGTTGAACTGGTTCAACCCCAAGTCCCCGTGTCAATCTCCCTAGGTTGGAGGAGCTTCGACCTCATTCGTAGAAGCTTATTGGTCCTCATGGCACGGTGTCAAGACCTCTAGCACATCGAACAAGTAGATGTTTTCGTTCCAAAGCATATTATGATAGAAGAGATATCCATCCACCTTTTGCACAACCCGAGCAAAAACTGTAGATAGACGAGTATTCTCACAAATCAGGTATCGCTCCATCCCAGTTGTAACATGTTTCTTCCACTCCTCGTACCTGGATGGGTGCAACTGATAACTAGTATGAGATGAGAAATTCACTCTTAGTTGAAATTTGTGGCAGACTGCACCACTCTCACTTGTTCGCCCTTGAAAGAACCTTCTTCTCCACTGATAGAACCAGAATTTCATTGCAAAATTTTTGTCCCCATCAAGCTCTCGGGCCCACTACAAATTTGGGGTTCACATCTCCCGCCTGGACATCTGATGAGGTGTCCCATGCTGACCTGAAAGTAACCTCTGAATAGCTTCATGTAATATTCTCGACATGACAACAATTACTTCATTTCTGACATGTTTGACCTCCCTCCGCCGAGGCAACTCGGGAGGGGGTTTGTACATCTAAAAAATCTACATCTCGCTTATTCGTGGTAGCCCTATATCTGATGTCGGCTCCTCACACTTATAACCCTTGTAAACATCCAAGATCGATCCTTTTGATATTCCTCTCAAAGTTTGCAAAATGCTAGCTCGAGGCACCATAATCTCAAACACATTTGGATTGTCTGTTATCTCAAAGTTACTACCTTCTAGGGACTTGACAGTTTCCTCAGCTGGAATTTCTATCTCAAGATCAACTGAAATTGGTGGTGTCTATTTCTCATTGGCTGCAAGTGGAGAATCCTCTCTGACGTCTTCATCTTCTCCCAGACTAACCGTGTCAGTACCCAATGAAATGACTGAGGAGGGGTCGGTTCAGCCCTACCCCTTGTTGAACTGGGTTGAACTAATTCAACCCCAAGTCCCCGTGTCAATCTCCCTAGGTTGAAGGAGCTTCGACCTCATTCGTAGAAGCTTATGGCTCCTCATGGCACGGTGTCAAGTCCTCTAGCACATCGAACAAGTAGATGTTTTCGTTCCAAAGCATATTATGATAGAAGAGATATCCATCCACCTTTTGCACAACCCGAGCAAAAACTGTAGATAGACGAGTATTCTCACAAATCAGGTATCGCTCCATCCCAGTTGTAACATGTTTCTTCCACTCCTCGTACCCGGATGGGTGCAACTGATAACTAGTATGAGATGAGAAATTCACTCTTAGTTGAAATTTGTGGTAGACTGCACCACTCTCACTTGTTCGCCCTTAAAAGAACCTTCTTCTCCACTGATAGAACCAGAATTCCATTGCAAAATTTTTGTCCCCATCAAGCTCTCGGGCCCACTACAAAGTTGGGGTTCACATCTCCCGCANAAAAGAATCCCTTTGAAAGAAAACAACAGAGAGAAATTTCAAATTTAAAAAAAAAAAAACTCACCATGACATTTTGAGAATTGGTGTTAAAACTGTAAAGCATAATCATTACAAATAATGCATGAATAAGAAAAACATTTTTAAAGTGAGTCGTTGTTCCTTTTTTTAATTAATTTGAAACATCTAATTCGTTGTTGTCTTATTTTACTGTAAAAAATCATCTTGAATTTAATAGAATTAAATGATATAACAACTTTAATAAGCTCGTTTCCCTAATAATGCATCTTATCTAGGTAAATTATTGTTGATACCGGAAGGAGAGACCCAACCCACAATAGAAAATAGAATTATTATTGTTGAATTTCAAGGAATTACAAACAACGACACCTGCAATAAGAAAACACCATAAAAACACAAAGCTAGGGTGTGGATTGGTGGTGTTGTAGTTGTTCGAAGCTAGGGCGTGGATTGGGATGGTGGTGTTGCCGTTGTATGTGGGTTGGAAGGTGATGGCAGCATGAAGGTGTAGGAGGGGTTATACGAGTTTGGACTACAGTGGGGAAAGGAAAGAGGAAGGGTTGTTGTTGGGCTGCAGGGGTTTGACTATAGTCACAGAAATAGGGGAGAGGTGGCCGAAAGGGTAAAGGCACAGAGCAGCGCGGCAGGAAGGAACACTGCAAGCTGCCTGGAAAGAATAAGTGGCGGGCAGGATAGAGACAGGTTGGGATGGATTACGGCTGGGAGGAGAGAGCGGGGCAATAGTGGAGATGGGAGGGAGATGTTGCAAGGGTGATTGGCAGCTAGAAAGCTGAGGCTTGCAAGAAAACCTACGGTTAGGAAAGGTCTTTAAGGGTGGCAGCAGAGCTAGGGAAGGCTTGGAGTGTGGGGGGGGGAAGTTGGAATGCAGAAGCCCTACCCCTTGTTGAACCGGGTTTGAACCGGTTCAACCCCAAGTCCCCGTGTCAGTCTCCTTAGGTTAGAGGAGCTTCGACCTCATTCGTAGAAGCTTCTGGCTCCTCATGGCATGGTGTCAAGTCCTCTAGCACATCGAATAAGTAGATGTTTTCGTTCCAAAGCACATTATGATAGAAGAAATATCCATCCACCTTTAGCACAACCCGAGCAAAAACTGTAGATAANAATAATATAAATATCGCTGCTCTTCGCAGCATTTTGGCTAATAGAATTATTACCTCATATAACACAATAACCTTAAGAAGAGGATCCACTAAAATTCTCATAAATAATTCGGATGAAGCTGACCAACCATGATGAGGATAATAAAAACCTTCATGCTCAAATAACGATATCAATGGTTAATTTTAACAGATATTTCCAATTCTCTCCAGCATTTCCGTCCCCCTTTACCCAAACTTCAAAACTAACACAAATAACATACCTGATTCGAGCGCTTCATCGCCGCAGCCTCCCATCGCTTCGAAAGATTGGCAGTGAAGCGGAACCGACGCTTAGGGTTCTTCACGACGCCGCATACCTTCCGCCACCGCTGAAGAGCGTCCTCCGACGAGTTCTTCGGCAGCACGCCACCAAAGTTCTGATTTAGATAACTCTCCATGTCCCCTCCAGTTCTCCACAGACCGATCCCCTCCCCGGTGTCTGGAGCAGACTAGCAATGGTCCTCCCAGTCAGCTTCTTCTTCCTCAAATCAGAGATCCATTCCTGAAAGGAATAAGGCAAAGGAAGGAGAGATGGAGCGTTGGAAACAGATCCGAAAATGCCTCAAATAAGGAGCAGGAGAGGTCGCGGAAGATTCGGGGAAGAAGGAGAGGTGGAAATCTCTGCTCGAAATGGGGGGAGAGAGAGAGAGAGAGGCTCCTTCACGGCTGGACTGCGGGGTTTCTTCGTTAGAATGTGCGAATGTGGTAAAGTGAAGATTGAATTTCAGGATATTAAAAAGCATGTATTTAAAATGTGTTTTTAAATTTTATTAAAACTATTTTAAAATGAGTTAAATAGGGGTGTTGCACCTGTTTGACTCATCAAAAATTATTATTATTTGTGTTTGACTCGTTTATAATTCCAACAAAAAAGTGTGTTTGTATTCGAATCGTTTGCTTAGCAAGACAAACGCGCTAAACACGGGCTGTTTGCGAACAAATATTCGGTTTAACTACCCTAATCACCCAGTTGTTGGATGTTAATGGTTATCATAAAATTTAAATCTTATTATTTATATTTAAACCTCATTTAAATATAATTTAATATAATTTCTATATTCTATTTTTTAGCTAATAAATTTAATTGTGTTGTAGTCAATTATAATTTTTAAAAATACTACTCATCAAAACTGATGCGTGTTAGAAAATTCACGGTAGCATAGCGATGGATTATCGTTTTAGCATTGTACGAATTTCAGCAGACACTCATGCGAAAAAAAACAACCAATATTGACACCATAAGATTTTATGTGGAAAAACACATAAAAGTAAAACAACCATGGGGCATGACCCAATTGTAAGAAATTCACTATATGTTGATGATTGTAAGCACCTCTTGTCCCACAAACGGAAAAGAAAATGGTTACTTGTTTTTCCAAGTTACAATGTCGACTGACGGCTTCCGGTTGGTGGTGGTCGACGAAGATTAGTGGCAATCGACGATAGCCAGTAGTCGACGACGATTGGTGGTGGTTAACGGCAACATTAGTGCTCGATGACGGTTGATGGTTGTTGACGACGGTCGACAATAGCCGATGGTAATCGGCGGTGATCGACAGTGTTCTGCGTGTTGACGACGGTCGACGGTCGGCTGGGGTCTACGGCGATCAGTGGGGGTCGCCGGCGGTCGAAGGTGGCCGATGACCATCAGTAGTGGTCGACGTCAGCCAACGTCGATCGACGGTGACAGGGGTGGTGATGGACTTCAACTCCTTCTCAAAGCTTTAAATTATTTTTCAAGCCTCCGCCCACTCTCATTAGAGGGGTGGCTTCTATATAGTGTTCTGGGTGCAATTAATGTAGTAATACAAACCACTTGATCAGACGGTCTAAATAACTTCATTCGATCAAATAAACGTTTGAATGACTTAACGTTGTCATAATTGACCAATTTTGGGCTCGTTGAATTCGTCTTGTCGAGACGCTCGATTCGACTATAAACTCGCTGGATTCAACATCCGTTTTACCTTTCAAATGTGTCTGAAAGACTTTCAAACTTGGTTTGATGGCTTAATCAGGGCTCGAGTTGACTTGGATTTGACTAATTTTGATATCTTTGGGTCCGTCTTATCTAGTTTGTCAATTTGACTATAAGTTTGCTGAAATTAAAACTCTGGATGACTTTTAATTGAAGTTTGAATGTTTTTTGTTCAAAAGGGTGTCTCGAGATTCATGTTGGTGGTGTATCGCTATATATATATATATATA
>JXCR01148651.1:408257-457703 GCA_002079205.1 Phalaenopsis hybrid cultivar | reverse complement strand
GCCGGCGGTCGGAGGTGGCCAACGACCGTCAGCAGTGGTCGACGCCAGCCAGCGATGATCGACGGTGACAGGGGTGGTGCTAGACTTAAACTTCTTCTCAAAGCCTCAAGTTCTTTTTCAAGACTCTAACCACTCTCATTAGAGGGATGGTCTCTATGTAGTGTTCTAAGTGCAATTAATGTAGTAATACGAATCACTTGATTGGAAGGTCCAAAGAACATCATTCGAGCAAATAAACGTTTGAATGACTTAACGATGTCAGAATTGACCAATATTGGGCTCGTTAGATTCGTCTCGTTGAGACGCTCGATTCGACTATGAATTCGCTGGATTCGGCATCCGTTTGACCTTTCAAATGTGTCCGAAAGACTTTCAAACTTGGTTTGATGGCTTGATTAGGGCTCCAGTTGACTTGGATTTGACTAATTTTGATATCTTTGGGTTCGTCTTATCTAATTGGTCAATTTGACTATAGGTTTGTTGAAATTAAAGCTCTAGATGACTTTTAATTGAAATTTAAANAAAGGTGTTCGTGTTCGGCTCGTCAACGCAGCGAATGAATCGAACACAATCTTCTTGACGAGATGAACACGAGTTGTTCGTGAACGAATAGCTGTTTTGACAGCTCTAAACACGATTGTTTTAATAATTGAAATTTTTGTTCTCATTTAAAATAATATACATGTCTTCAATATTTTGAGAATTTTTATTACAAAATCTCTCGGCCTCATGATTTATTTTCTAAATCGTTCTAAAATTTATTATGCTCAAGCTGTCAATATTAAAAACAGACATAATTTTCGAAAATGAATATTTATTTAATTTTAATTTTAATTATTTTGTGAAAAAAATTAATATAATTGATTTTAAAAAAAGACGTGGTGTTAATAGATGACTCTCCAACTCGTGTAGTTTTATATTATGGCCTGTGCAGCCAATTGACGTTCTTAGAACTATCATCTGTTGCCACGACTTTCAAATATGGCCTACACGACAAGTTAGCTCTAGAAACACCATCCACAAGATTGAAAGTAAACACTACTCTCTCCATAGCAGTCGACTACGACTCTTACAGTCTGCTAACATCAAGAACTACATTCATTGCAACTAAAATACAACTATCATCGATGAATTATTGTTGTATATTTATAAAGATTAATTTTTATAAATTAATATTTCATATTTCAGGAGAATAGTGGACATGCTCACTGACCGTTTATAGCGGACTTATTCACGGATTTTCACGTAAAATTTGAGACGTCTAATGAGATAAATTTTCGTGTAACGTTGAGACAATAATTCGTCACTCCGCCACTACGTGCCTTCCGACACACATTAATTATAAATTAACAATTGAAATAATCACAAAGTTGATACACATTTTTACTACCCCTTGTCACCAACAACATTAATGTCCACTAATATGAATAATATCGTCATTTGTAGAACCATATCAATCATACTAAATATGTTTTTTATTTCGCATAGAATACTTCATACCTTATATGAGTTATTCTTAATATATTCGTATGTCAAATACTTTCATATTATATCAAAATAATAAATAAGTTATACTCAACATCAATGTTTAGATTTAATTTCATTTGGTTAAATTATATCTCACGAATTTATTTAGATTGTGGTGTAAACGAGGAGAAATTATTCCGTCCAATCACTCTACGTCCGGACAGCCAACCATTGGAGGCCACGTTGCCATACACTTCATCGGAGAGCGATGCGGCTATGGGCGATTGACTTTCCAGACGGCCGAACACCGAGAAATAAATTGTTTTAATTGTTCGCCCGATTTATATTTAAAGCGTATATATTCTAAAGAGACGCGATTTCTCCTTTAAATTCACGTGGCGGCGTAAAGTAAAGGGGTATTTACATACATATTCCTTTTTTATGTATTTACATATAGCACTTTAATTATAATTTTTATATTTAGACCAGCAACATATTTCATAGGTTACTTAAAATACCATTATTTAAACTAACAGCTTAATAAACATACGCTTTTAGTTGTGATTCTTATTCTAACTTAGAAAACATATTTAAAGAATGGTGTTTGTCTATGATTCTAGAAGGAAAAAACGTTTACCATTGACTTTTCATGGTATAAAAAATATTTATTGTGATGAGAAAAATTTTATCTAAATATAAATGTTACATTAATTTATTCATTGTTAATATTCATTATTTGATAGTTTATTGTCACCTCTCAAAAGAGCTCTTAGAGGTGGTGGGCAGCCCATGAGTTAAATACTACTTTTCGGCCCTACACCTAACCGATGTGAAATTTTTTGTCAGTGACATTCTCCTCCACCCAATCGCGTGACACATTCGTCACGGATCGGCTCCACCAAGGGTCTCACTGGACCATGGAGAGTCTACACACGTACATGCAGTAATCTGCTCTGATACCACTTGTCACCTCCCAAAAGAGTCTTTGAGAGAGGTGGGCATCCAATGACTTAAATACTGCTTTTCGGCCCTACACTTAGCCGATGTGGGACAATTTGTCAATGACATTGTGCTTTCAAAGAAAATATTTTGAAGGTTCTATTTATGATTAGAGGTAAAAAGTTAAAGAAAACATGAGGTCTATCTCTCCTCAACAAGTTGTTGCCCAACCAAACGGTCGTTTGACCTCACAGACCACGACACAATGATCGCCCTTCTACACAGTAGCCCCGCCTAACAGTAGCTCGAACTTATATCCGCCCTGTTGGATGGCTAACCTGCCTGTCGGCCGCTTGGCCTCACAACCACCCAATTTGATGGTTGCCCAGCTGCCGATCATATTCATGGGCCCCATAGAGCATATTACTGAAATATTCCCGTTGTAATTACGTACTTTAGGAGAATAGTGTGCAATTATATGATGACTCATTCCAATAAATAAGTGATATATTTGATGAATAAAGGTCATACAAGTTTACTGTTGATTATCCTGCAATGTTGATTATCGTGTTATTGCTACTCTCTCTCTCTCGTCCCTCAACGCTCTATTTATTATATGTGTCGCTTAGGATTCTTTAATTTGGCTCTAATTCGGCTCAAATGGCTCAATCTTATTTCAATCCGATCTTCGAGGCAGCGAAAATATCAGCCAATTATATAATTTAATTTATTATTTTTCGAACCTACCAATTATTTATGGTTCTAATCATATTACCTCTTATCCAACTTCAGTGGCATATAAGGGACTGAAATCTTATCCGTAGCTCACCAACCAAACAACCGAGCAGATCGGAAATGGACGGCAATGCCGGCGCCGGCGCCGGCGGCCTTTCGTTCGGCGACATGCTGCTGAAGATTTTCAATGTGAGAGTAATCGGCGATGGGGATAAGACAGTATTTCTATCTCACGGATTCGGCACCGATCAATCAGCATGGAACCGAATCATCCCCTCCCTGGATCGCGACCACCGAATCGTCCTCTGCGATCTAGCTTGCGCCGGCAGCGTCAACCCCGACCACTTCGATTTCCGTCGCTACACCATTCTCGATTCATATGCAGACGATCTCCTCCTCATCCTCGACACCCTCCGCATCGACCGCTGCTTCTTCGTCGGCCACTCCATCTCCGCCATGATCGGCATCCTCGCATCCATTCGCCGCCCCGATCTCTTCCTCAAACTCATCCTCATCGGCGCCTCGCCCCGGTAAATCCCCAATCACCCCAAAACCCTAATTATCGAATCGACTGATTTTGCCCTTATTAGGTATTTGAATGATCGGGATTACCACGGGGGACTCGATCGGCATGAAATGGAGCGATTGCTGGAGGCCATGGAATCAAACTACGAGGCGTGGGTAAGAGGATTCGCGCCGCTTTCGGTGGGAGCGGATGTGCCGGCGGCGGTGAGGGAGTTTAGCCGGACTTTGTTCAATATGAGGCCGGATATATCGTTGTTTGTTTCGAGGACGGTGTTCAACAGCGATCTCAGAGGTGTGCTTGGGTTGGTGAGGGTGCCCTGTTGCATCTTGCAGACGGAGAGGGATGTTTCTGTGCCGCTCTCCGTTGTTGGGTATCTGAAAGAGAATCTAGGCGGGAAGACGACGGTGGAGATACTTCCGACGGAGGGGCATCTTCCTCATCTTTCTGCTCCGGCGATTCTCGCTCCTGTTCTCCGGCGAGTTCTGTTCCAGTGATGGTTAGCTAGAGCTCGAGTCGTGCCCTTATCAAGCTCGGGCTTATATGAGCCCACCCTAGAAGGTAATGGAGCCCAGACGAGGATGATGATGAGTAACAACTCACCTTAAAATGTATCAAAATGATTTGGTGTAGGCTAATCGAGTCAGGCTGTGAATCGATGAGTCCAGTCAGGATGAGCTCGTGCTCGTGTTGATAGGCTCATTGCTTGAGCTTTTAAACGAGCGGAGTTAGAGCCGGCTCGACTCATTTAAAGCCCTTGTCGAAGAGGCCTGGCTTCAATTTTTTATGTAAATTTATATCAGGTGTCCAATAACGAAAAATCACGTGATAATTTGGGTCCTCTGACATACAATGTTCGGGCCCGGGTTATCCGGCGGAACTAATTTTTCTAAATTGAAGCAATCTATTGAGTTTAAGAGGTTTTAAGGTGGGTTTAGATTATGATTAATCATTATTGTGTGATTAATGATCAGTGATTGGTGATTCGGACTGATGTTGGGCGCATAATAAGATGATGAGTTTCAAAGATTGCGTGAATCAAATTGATTTGTGAGGCCCACTTTTCCTTTTCAAAGTGGGAATCGCATTTAATTTATTAAATTAGCATTTACGTACATACCACACAATTTCTATATATTTACATAAGGAACGCTTAAACTTTGCTTGTTACATTTATACCACCTAAATCTTTCAATTCATGTGCAAAATATCTCGATTTTAACGTTTGAGTAAATACGTGGCAGCATATTNTATATATATATATATATATAAAATTTATGTAACTAATTGTCTGCTTGGGGCAACTTTTGCGTTTCAGGATGAACAGTTTATCCTGAAATATGGTCCGCGGGTCTTGATGCGCAGCCTGCTTTTAGTGTAAAAACTCAAACGTGGTAAACAGTGTTTTCAAAAACTCACAAATAAAATGGTTAAGCGGTGTTTTCAAAAACACCGCCGCACTTATAAGTTGCTCTAAACGGGCCCTAAGTCGTCAACTCGCAGACTGACAACTCAAATTTGGGCCAACCTGGACTCATCTCGCAAACCCACGAACCTACTCATTTAAGATAATATTTAATATAAAATACATTTTAAAATAATATTGAAAATCAAAAGCTACAGAAAAATTATTAATAATATTTAAAATTTATATTTTATATTCTTATATCAATTATTTTTTTATTATTTTCTTGATAGCTGCTTATTATTTATTATTTTATTATACAATTTATTTCAGCCAAAAACATTCTCTATAATAAACAATAAACAGGTTTGTAATTGGTCGTCAATAAATTTTTATCATTTAACAAGAATCTCGAGGAACTTTTAAGTGATAAATGTTATAGATTCAAATTCAAGATCTCTTAGGGGGTTTGATCTCAACAAGTTTATGGTCAAGTTAATCATCTCAACAAGACAAACCTGATGATACCAAAATTGAATTTATCCGAGTCCAATCAAGCCCAGATCAGACTTTTAAAGCATTTTTAGATGTTTTGTATCATCTATTGAATAATCAATTGAATTCCAAATTTGAGTTATTTATAGTAAAATTGAGCATCTCAACGAGAGGAATCCAACGAGACAAAAATCACTCAATTCGAAGGTCATTAAATCACTCAAATCATTAAATAATCTTCATTTGATCATGAGATCAATATAGATCATTCGATCAGATAGAAAAATTATTCCTAAATGACCAAAATGCTCCTTCCTTAGATGTTCTTAAATATACTTCTCATCATAATAATGCTGCAACCCACTAAAATTNTATATATATATATATATGAAATAAGTTTTTTTTTTGCAATATACGATTATACGATTATAGATTTTCCCTCACAATCAGTTTCTTCTGCAAAAAAGTAGATCAAATTTTCAAAGAGGTTGATGGAGGTAATTAGTGTTATAATTAATAATTAAGAGGATAAACAACGTGATTATTGCACTTGAATGGGATGGTTTTAGCAAATAACGGGTGATAATGATATGATTAGTTGGGTGCTTTAGTTGTTCGCAAGTAGGCTTCAACTTTTGGAGGATGCTTATCCCTAATTATTACAAAAAAGGGAATTTTATTCCTTAATTCTTCAAATATTATAACTCTATTAGGTCTTACATAAACATGAGGTAATAAAGATTAATAAATTAATTAATTAATAAATGTGTAGGTGAATGAAATTTGATTAATCTAACTCTTTTATTATAATGATCAAATTAATCAAAATTTGATCAAAATTTTCTATTTGTTACAAAATAATGTGTCAAAATAGTTCCTGACTATTTATACCAAAATTATTTAAATAAATATAGAAATAGTTCCTATACTTTTTAAATTGGGGCTAAAATAGTTCTTTTGGGGATCTATTAGTGCGCAAATTTAAAATAGTTGAAGACTATTTTGAAACTTCTATAAATTGGGATTATAAAAACCAATATAAATAGCGTTTTGACACTTTACTCGTTTAATATAAAACATACAAAGTTTTTGAACAAGTTCGAGCGAGTTTTGATTTTCTTTGGTCATTTCTAAAATATGTGTGTTTGCATATCTAAACAAGTTAATTTTTATATTTTTATTTATAAAATTTTAGTAAATTTATACATGAAAATGTGCATCTCATTTTATAAAATAAGTTACAGTAATATTTAAGATTTTAGGGCTATGCACTCCAATATAAAGGGTTTGATGTTTGATATGTAGATAAGGGTTTAGAGCGAACAAGATGCATATATCAATCAAACTGTCGAAAAAGTATAAACTTATTCTATGACCGATCGGGCCAGAGGTTAGCCGGCTCAGTGACCACTCAGTTAAAGGTCTGTCGACAAGAGGTTGGGGATCAAAATATTAAGAATAGACCAGGAGTGTAATTGTCATTTCGCACTATTCATAGCCCTTTCTGAATAGAGGAGCAGTAAATGTAATATAAATAGTTAAATCCATACATAAAAATATATGACTTCTCACATCTCTTTATATGTTTTTCTCTCATCCAGAGAGAGAGATTGTAGTGGCTCTTGAGCATTAGAAACTATCACGTGCGAGTGATCGTACATCCGGACGAACGTACATCAGGACGAATGGGTTGTCCGTGATTCACGACAGCATGGCCACTAACAAATCATTGTCTAGACGTGCGGTCAAGCGAGTCTCAAGTAATAATTTTCCCTGGAGCACACGTCAGTTTCTATGCTGGAAAGAGTTGTTATTTTAATCTAAATTATTCAACTTATTTGAGTTCATACAAAACATGGATCAATGCCGTAATAAATTAAATTATATATTAAAATGTGAAATGGAGCGCGGAGAAAAAGACTGATAATAATTGCTTAACAAAATCCAAATTAATTATTTTTTTTTTAAAAGCAATATTTTCTTAAAATATTCCTTATTTTAAATTTAGAATTATTTTCAACTACTTTAGCAATATTTGATTAATTATTCTTTAATTTAATGCTGTTTCATAAAGCATGGAGAAAATGAATTAACAAATTGGATTAAGGGTTAATTAAAATAGCTAATTAACTTTTATTTAATATTAAAAGAAGATTAAAATATTACTTTGTTAAATCATCTAGAAGGCAAGATAAAGTAAGGAAAAAGTTAAAATTATTAGTGTGAACTTAATATTAATTAAAGTCTGAAACGTAATAGGTCAGTCAAGTTATTGGGCCCCGTTTGAAGAGGGCTCAACTCGGCAAAGACCCAAGGTTAGGGATGGGCTTGGGGCGGCGGTCCAATGTTGCACCTTAATTTTTTACAAAATTTAATTTTGTTGGCCTTCTCAAATAATTATAATTGAAAGCAGCGTTTTCATTTGCAGGTCGAAAAGAGAAATATTTGCGTACATAAGATGTACGCAGCGCTGCGTACATCAGAGGTTATTCTGGGGGTACAGGGGAGTTATATCCGGGTTATACCGGAGGTTACAAGGGGGTATAACCCAGATATAAACCCTTTATACCCCCTGAATAACCGCTGATGTACGCAGAGCTGCGTACATCTTATGTACGCAAATATTTTCCCCATTTCGAGTGATCGAAGTCCCCCCTGCTCCCTTTCTTTCGGTTGTTCCTCGTATACTTCATTTGAATTGCTACTCATCCAAATTAGGAGTGGGCTCTTCTGTTGCGGCTCAGACGTTGAGCTTCATTGCTATAACCACATTTTCACGTTCGACTCGATGCGACCTCGTACCGGTGTAAATATTAGTTTTATTAAAATATTCAGATTTTTTTTTTAAGATTTGAGTATTTTTTTTTATTGCCTACATTAACTATAAACACCTCAAACCCATGATCTTGAAGAAAATTTTTGATAAGATGTTGATCAAAATTGAAATACAATTAATTTTAAAACAAAAAAAAAGTACTTTAAAATAGGACATATAAATAATCAATCAACTAAAATTTATTTTATCATAACATGAATCAAAATTTTAAAACCACCATTTGAATTAAAATATTCTCATTAAGATGTTTTCCAATAAGAATCCCACTTCTCAAAAAATTAATAAAAACAAATTAAAAAAAATCAATTTTAATCAAAATGGATCCACAACCATTGAATTACTTTGAGAAAAAAACAATATAAATATAATAAAAATCATTCAAAATTATCTTAAATCAAAACATTCTCAAGTAAATTTTACCAATATGGGCTTAAAATTCACTGAAATCCAATCTCAAAATAGATCCAATGAACCAGATTTTTTTAAAAAAAAATGAAAACTTCAAATTTTAATCCTCTTATATGTTAAGATTTGTTTAAAGAAAATTAAATAAAAACCTTAATTTTTCAGATGTACAGCCTCATAAATTTAACATATCTCAAAATTAAATCCTGAAAAAAAAAAACCAACNCCAATGTATATATATATATATTGTATTATATTTAAAATATTGATAAACTTTTTTATTTTAAGTGTTTAGGGTTTCGAGTAATGTTGGTGACAATCGACAACAAAGAGTTAGAATGACAGTCAGATGATTGACGAGTGTCTAGAGATAGACAAATCGTAATTCTGGCTGAAGAAATACAGTGATAGCAGGTAAAAAGTTTTAGTTTGTGTTGGTACAGGCAAGATCAGACGACAGTTAGACGGTAATAGACAACTATGTTGACGGCGGCCAACAGTTGGCTTAAAACAATGGCGAGTGACAAGCTTTACTTTATACAAAATGATACATTTGACATTCATCAAATCAAGTGAATTCAAAATATATTGAAGATGAACTTGAGAATGTATTTCAAATGTAATATAACTCTACCCTTCATATGAAATTCATCTCGTCAGACACAAATTTCTGAAACTATTTAGTAAGGGATGTAATGCATTTTTATGAGTAAACTGAAAAGACTGTAAATGTTACAATAATACATATTATAAAATTGATCTTTTCTATTTATAATGGAGTTGTTGAATCCTTTTGAGATGTAAGATCTTGTATTATTCGTGATTCCTCATAATCTTTTAAAAGATCTTAAATGACTGCTATATTGGGAGGAAGGCACGAGAAACACTGAGGGGTCAGATGAATTTCACGCTCACAACACCTTTCGTGATGTTGAATCCTTTTGGGATGTAGTCGTTATACGATCCTGAATGACTCCTGTATCGAGAGGAAGGCAGGAGAAAAAACGAGAACGAGCTTAATGAATTCCCCCTTTCTTCCCTTTTTTTAGAAGAATGCCCAAGTTTTGTTGGAACAGAGAGAGAGAAAGAAGGACGGAAAGGCCAAGTGCCAGTCCACCTCAACAGGATGCTTGTTCCCCTTTTATCTCGGCGATGTGATGGCATCATTTATCTCAGGTAACAAATTTAACCTTGAAAATTGTTTTATGGTTTGATCAGGCCTGTGTGGATGATCAGGAGCGATCTGATCACTTCGGTAAAGCGGTACGACAAAAAATATATCATAGAAGAGCGGAACGTGGGAGCTCCGAAGTGAGAGCCGATATCCTCCCAGCCTAGCCGCAAATTCAATAAACAAGCGTATGATTAGTCAATGTTCTTTATGTTTGGACCAAAGGGTAAAGAATAGGTATGCTCATATTTGGCACAATATAATTTGAGCTGTATTCATTCACTATAATTTCTTGACAAGGAGGCACAATATAAATTGAACTAATTCATTTTATCCATTCACTATAATTTCTTGACAAGGAGCATTTTCTTATATATTGAATATCACATTTAAACATTCATTAGTATCATTAGTTATTTAATAGTTACTAAAATTACGTAATTATTTCAATTGACTATTAGTGAAAGATAAGCAAATTGAACTTCGTTGTTGTGATTAAGGTATTGTTTTCTAAAATCTTAGTTCATAGTTCTAAATTTACTCCATGTGGGATTGATATCTAGGACTCTATTAGAGCCCTATATTACTTGAGTGATACGTATACTGGCATTGATAAGTGTGACTTTACAGTTATTGAATATTTAATTCGTCCATATTTATCGAATCTATAACTGTTATTAAGGATTTGGTACAGTTGTTGAGGAAGCATATCTTTTAGCAGCAATATTAAATACTTATATTTTTAAGCATATATAAAGTCACGGTTAGTCGATGGTTGTAATACTACTCGGTCATTCTTTTTTATAGAATAATAGAAATGTAATTAGAAAAGCATTCATTAGTTATTAAAAACTAATTAACATTGAACATTTCTCTGAGTTAAATGATTAAGAATATCAAATCTTATGTGATATGCTTTGCATTCTCTTTATAATAGAAGAGATCGATGATAAAAAAGATAAGCTTTTGACATCAATGACTAATTAAGCAGTAGAGTAATAAATTTAATGTCTTAGCGTTTGAACAAGTTCTAACACATATAGAGATATAAGAGAAGTGAGCAACATGGGACACCTAATTTTTTTACGTGAATGCTCCTTGAAAGAGGAAAAACACACCGACATGGCCCAATTGAAACAAGCCACTATGTAATTATGAGTATATAAACCCACTCTTCCCATAAATTAGGAAGTTAAAATCACAAGGTTGATGTAAAACGGTAGGTCAACAATAATGGATGTAACGGGACACAAAGATCATGGTCAATTGCCATGAAGGTAGCAGCTCATCATGATATCATAGATGGTGGTTGCAGTATTGGTTTGTCGTACTTAAAATTCGCAGTAGTAGTTGGCCTTGTATGCCATGAATGGTTGTTTCATAAGTGTTAGTTGGCCATAGTGGTTGTAGTTTGAAGTTGCAGGAGTATTGAGCCATGTAGGTCATAGTTGAAAGTCGTGCGGGTGAGCTACGATAACATCAATAGGCCATATAAACCCGAGTTTGAAGCTATATGAGTTGTGAGTCCAACATGCCATAGTTTGTCACAGAGGCCATAATGGCGAGCTACAATAATGTTTATAAAGCATAAAATTTGAAGTTGAGAGCTACTTGAGTTGTGAGTCATGTAGGTTATAATTGGTCACATATGTTATAATGGTGAGCTACAACAATGTACGTAGGTCACAGAGGGTAGAGTTAAGAGTTGTGTGAGTTGTGAGTCATGTAGGCTATAGTTGGTCACATAGATTATAGTGGTGATATGCAATAATATTCATTGGTCACAGAGGTCAGAGTTGGAAGCTGCATGAACTGTGTGCCACGTAAACCGTCATTGGTCACATAAGTCATAATGGTAAGCTATAATAACATCCGCGGTCCACAGAGTTCGAAGTTGGGAGTTGCGGGAACAATAAACAACATAGATCTTAATTGGCATGTAAGATGCAATGGTGAGTTGTAATAGCGTCAGCTGGCCACTAATGTTGTAGTAAGAGGCTGCAATTATGGCACCACATAGGTTGTAGATCGTAGTTGTGATTTATGAGTGAGTACGACGTTTATAAGAAGTTATTACAAAGAATTGCAATGTACTTGAGGTGTGTTGTTACATCTTCTTTGAGGAGTGTCGTTACACCATGTTCAAGATGCATCATTACATCTTATTTGTGAGGTGTCGTTACACTGTCTTTGGGTGCATAATTACACCGTATGATTCATCGACATCAATAAGTAATGGCTAACGTGTGTTGCTTGATGGTAGTTGACGACTACTTTAGCCAAAAAAAAAATGGCTCTTTGGTCCAAAATTTTAATGAAATCCGACTCATTCTTTTTTCTGTCCAACTCTTGCTCTAAGCTTCCTTCCTTGATCCCATGCCTTGGTTCCTTTTCATGAAAGGGGTAAGGATCTATTTTTTGAGTCTCTGAGTGATCTATCTACAAATAAGAAATGAATACAAACCACCCCATCAGACAAACTAGAGAGAATTCCTTGATCAAACAATATTTTGTGAACATTTAAGTGCATTAACAATGTCAAAATTGAATGATCTTGTGATTGTTGGATTAGTTTTATCAAGATGCTCAATTTGAATATATGTTTGTCAGATTTTGAATTTATTTGACATTCCAACTAGCTGCATCAAACTTCCAGATATGATTTATTGGTTTGATTCGGGCTCAATTTAACTCAGATTGGGTCAATTTTAATGTCATTGGGTCCATCTTATCGAGCCGGTCAGTTTAACCAAGTTTTTTGAAATTAGAGTTCTGAATGATTTTTAAATTGAGTTTAAGTATTTTTTGTTCAAAAAATACTCTGAGATCCATGTCAAACAACAAAATTTATTGACGACTCAACGCATGTAATAACTTGGTTAATTTATATGTGAACTTGGATCAAGATGTATCTTTATTCTTGAGTTCCTCTCATCACAATACACATTTTAATAATAAACTTGTTAAAAATAGAATTTATATAAATATGAACACAATTCCAAATATTTCTAATTTCAATGATCTCTGGTGCTCTATATTTTGAAAATTTTGCTTGTCCTCTATATATAAATTAATGCCCACTTCATCATGCCTTTATTTATGATTATTCCCTCCCATGTTTGACATAGCAATTAACAAACACCTAAGCGGATGCCCTATCTTTTTTAGCATTTGGCACTCATAACTCTATTGTAATTCTATTCTCCAGATCTAACATTTTGTGGTGGCGGTGTAGTGCCACATCGCAGTTTTTTTTTCTGTTTGACAAAACTGTATTTCGTCTATATTTTCAAAAAACTGTAGCTAAAAACTGCATTTATCTACCAGATCTCACTACATGTGGTGACTGCTAGAAAGATGTAGTCTGATATTTTTTTTAATAGTTTTTTTAACAGCCGCAACTTCTTCAAACAGTTGTAGACGCTCAAAACAGTAACATAAAAAAAATTGATAAATAGTTCTCGACCATTTCGATGAGACCATTAAAAATTTAAAATTTTTAAAAATATTAAAATATTTCCTAGACTTTAAATTTGGGTTGAAATAGTAGGACCATTCAAATTTAGGGCACATTTGAGACAGCTTATTTGTTGCGGTGGCGTTTTGAAAACGCATCAGACCTGTTTGGTCAAACTGCATTTTGACAGTTTATGATTTTTCAAAACGTTAAAAAAATAGTGGTTTCACACCACACATCACACCTAGATAGATACGGTTACAGCTTTCTTGCGGTCTGACTTTTTCAAAAAAAAAAGAAAAAAATTGTAATAGCCACTACACCTAGCTCATCAACAGATTATTTTTAAACAGCTTAACAACAGATTATCCAATAAACTACAGCTGCCCCAAACAGACTCTTAATTTTAAAATAATCTAAAATTATGTTAATAGTGTTATAAACTTTAAAATTAAAAACAATTAATATAAATAATTAGAAATTATTTAAGCACTTCACTCAATATCATAACTTTTAATAGCTCCACTCAGGANATGAGAAGACGGTGGAGAGCGGCGGCGGAGCCGCCGGCGGAATCGGATCCGCCGGAGATAGGGGATCCGGGGGATGAGAACTCACCGGAACGATCGCTGTTGCATTCGCTGAAGGCGCCGGAGGTGTCGCTGAAGCTCGGACCCATCTAATGGAAATCCGATGGCTTCGAGCACCGAGGTTGCGATTAATGGATTTAATCGGGGAGAGGAAGAAGACGGATTAGTTGGTATGGGGGGGATTGGATTTGTACAGAAGTTTGCGTTGCGGAAGTGAGGAAATGGAAGGGATTATATATGGGGGTAGAGATGAGACAAAGCCGGTGCAAGAGCACGTGAGCTGAGACACGAATGCGTGTCCACGTTGTACTACGGACTGACGCGGCTTCAGATTTATCGGGCCTTGTCCCGCCCAGCCCGGCCCAATGTATATTTATATATAATGTATTATATTTAAAATATTGATAAACTTTTTTATTTTAAGTGTTTAGGGTTTGGAGTAATGTTGGTGACAATCGACGACAAAGAGTTAGAATGACAGTCAGATGATTGACGAGTGTCAAGGGATAGACAAATCGTAATTCTGGTTGAAGACAGACAATGATAGCAGGTAAAAAAGTTTTAGCTTGTGTTGATACGAGCAAGATCAGAGACAATTAGACGGTAATAGACAACTATGTTGACGGCGGCCAACAGTTGGCTTAAAACAATGGCGAGTGACAAGCTTTACTTTATACAAAATGATACATTTGACATTCATCAAATCAAGTGAATTCAAAATATATTGAAGATGAACTAAAGAATGTATTTCAAATGCATTATAATTCTACACTTCATATGAAATTCATCTCGTTAAACATAAATTTATGAAACTATTTTGTAAGGGATGTAATACATTTTTATGAGTAAACTGAAAAGACTGTAAATGTTACAATAATACATATTATAAAATTGATCTTTTCTATTTATAATGGAGTTGTTGAATCCTTTTGAGATGTAAGATCTTGTATTATCCGTGATTCCTCATAATCTCTTAAAAGATCTTAAATGACTGCTTTATTGGGAGGAAGGCAGTAGAAACGCTGAGGGGTCGGATGAATTTCAAGCTCACAACACCTTTCGTGATGTTGAATCCTTTTGGGATGTAACCGTTATACGATCCTGAATGACTTCTGTATCGGGAGGAAGGCAGGAGAAAAACTGAGAATGAGCTTAATGAATTCCCCATTTCTTCCCTTTTTTTAGAAGAATGCGCAAGTTCTGTTGGAAGAGAGAGAGAGAGAAGAGAGACCGAAAGGCCAAGAGCCAGCCCACCTCAACAGGATGCTTGTTCCCCTTTTATCTCGGCGATGTGATGACATCATTTATCTCGGGCAACAAATTTAAACTTGAAAATTGTTTTATGGCTGGATCAGGCCAGCGTGGATGATCAGGAGCGATCTGATCACTTCAGTAAAGCGGTACGATAAAAAAAATATCGTAGAAGAGGGGCTCGGTTGGACCTATTCGGTGATTAACAACTCGGTCATTTTGGGAAACAGGCTCGTTTTCACAATTCAATATTTGTGAATCTCAAACTTAAAAAGCATAACTACTTTCATAAACTCAACCTAAACTTTTAAAGTTTAGATGTTACTTTTATAAATGTTTTTTTATGATAAATACAAAAATATATTTAAATATAGTAAAAGGAGATATTTATTTACCAGACAAAGCGATGTTAATGTTTATAAATCAATATCTTAATGTCATTGTGGATTATTTGCAATTGCAAAAATAGAGCTTTTATTTGGAAAATCTCACGCGTGCATATTTGTGATAGCAATTCATAAGAGATATTTAAATAATTTATGTGAAAATTATAGAAAGATTAATAAAACTTGGGACCTTGTATAGTACAAAAGATTAATTTGAATATTGCAAATGAAATTTGTTGAATCTAAATTTGTTGCGTATATCCAAATGAGTAGACCATACTTGACCCAAGGGAGAGAGAGATAGAGTGAGGGAGAGCATCAAGACTTGCGGCCTAGGGGCAAAATGGGAAAAATTATTACATCAGGACTCCGCATGCAGAGTGCTTGCGGAATCCAATCTAACGCTGACACGTGGAAGACCGTCTCACTTACATAAAAAATGGAAACAAAAAATAAAAACGGATGACCCGAGTCACCGACCCTACCCGACCGATGCGTTACAAAGTTTAAGCAAATATTTTTTGTGTTATTTATTCTTGTTGTCATGTTATAGGAATATTTCATCGCGTTATTTTGAATAACACATCAATAACAAAAAAAAATATTTATAATAACGCGAGAATATATTCTTACAGCACGAAATATTCCTAAACCCTCAATAACACATTAAATGACACATGAATAACGCGGAAAATATTCATGATAACGCGAGGGAATATTTCTATAACACGGAGTATTCCTAACCCTAAATAACACACCAATAACAAATGAATAACACTTCGATAACACATGCATAATGTTGAAAATATTCAAAACATCTGGAGAGAATATTCCTATAACACAGATTGAATAACACATTAAATAACACATGAATAACACGAGGGAATATTCCTAAATCCTCAATAACACACCAATAACACATGAATAACACAAAAAATATTCAAAATAACGCGGGTGAAATATTTCTAAACCCTCAATAATACACCAAGAACAAATGAATAATGCGAAAAATATTCAGAAAAACGCGGGGAATATTCTTATATGATGAAATATTCCTATATAGCATCGGTCGGGCTGGATCACACATTTTCATTATTTTTTTATTTTTTTTGTAGGTAGGCCAAAAATTCCATGTGTCAGCGCGAGATTGGACTCCACAAGCAGCTCTGCATGCAGAGTCCTGATGTAATATTTTTTTCCAAAAAAAAGGTTTTTCCGGACTCTTGTGACCCATTTTATTTACTAAAAAATAGTGGTTATATTGAGAGGGTGAAAGAGTTCTCCCTTTCTTAGAGAGGTCAAGAGAGAAGAGTTCCCAGAAAAACAACCCCCTTCTAAATAAAAATGATCATCCTATTTATAGATAATATGATGAGAAAAAAATAAGTATATAATATTACACCTATTTAAAAAAGAGGGTAGCAGGGCTTTTTGGTATTTCCGTTCGCAAGAGCATATAACTTGAGAAGTCGTCAGTTAACGGAGTTAGCCTTTAGTTGGTCGTCCAGGCTGGGTCGTATTGATGATGCCTTATAACTTTTATCATCTGTTTTTTTATCTGGACCGTTAGATCGTCTTAAGATTCATGCATATCATTTGTGGGTGTATATATTAAGGTCATCAATTTTCTTGCCCCTTGATATTGACTGCTGCGATAAGTATAAGAAAAATTTTAAAGCAAGAGATATGATCTTATGAATCATTGATGATACTTCCTATTTAGATTCTTTTTGCGCTCCTTTCTGACATCTTTTGAGCTTTTTTGCAGGCTTCGAAAATTTTTTATCTAAATCGGCTCTTTGGCCGGTGTTGGCGGTCGACTAGCTTGGCTTGATTATTGGTTTTACTGTAACTTTGAGTACACTTTTTTTTTATTTGTAAAGTATAGAAAATTTTTTAAAAAAGTTTTTTATAAGGAAACCTTTTATAAGGAAACTTTATGTAAGTTTTTATGTATGGAAAGAAGTGACGTTGTCGGTCATTTTTTTTACGCTTTTAACCGATTAGACATTCTTGGCGTCACAATCAGTTTTTCTACTTGGATCTGAGTTCCCTGAGTGATGGTGTATCAATGATTAGATGTATAAAACAAAATTGAAGAAATAATTACCTTAAATTCCTGCACATAATGAGTAGTTATTGAATTGTTTTAACATAATGAATATAAGAAAGTTCGCATCTACAATTTCAGAATCTAAAACAAAAGTTACTAATACACGTATCATTCAATGAATCACCCGATCTTTCCATATCTAGAAACTCGAAGGCACAGCGGAATGACCAGTGAGGTTAGGTTTGTTTGTGACAAAGAGAGGTGACTGGATGGTGAGACTTCCGTTTGATAAAGAGAAAAGCTATCGATGTGGGAGGCTTTCATAAGACTGTCTAACATGTGGTAGTGAGAGAAACAACTAGATTGAGAGATGGCAGGAGCAGCGAGACACCCTACCAGCAAGGCTTCAAATGGTGATACTTCCTCATGACAGAGCGAGAAGCAACCGGTGTGGGAGGCTTCGGTGTAACTGGGTCCCACCCAACAGAGAGAGAAGCGGCCAGATGATGAGATAGTCGAGTGGCGAGGCCACCGAATCGTGAGACATTCATAAGACAGAGCAAGAAGCACCCAGTGCGGGAGGCTTCCTTGCGATTGGTTCCCGCACGATAGAGAGAGAAGCTGCCAAATGGTGAGATGGCCAAAAGACTGAGGTGGTCGACCAGTGAGGTCTTTATATCTGGAAGAGGATAACATGTTTCCAATTTTTGCACACACCTTTGTCTTCATTGGATTGTGTAATGAAATCATGTGAATATATGAAGAGGGAGAAAAATGAAAGTGGTTCTCGAATGGAGTTGTGAAGACTGTGAGTAGTTCATTTCAAAATGTGCTTTCCGCCTCCGAGCCAAAGCCTCTGGGAAAACAACGAAAAATAGATTTTTAGGCTCTTGAATCTGCTCATGTGGAAGTTCCCATTTTATGCTCTTTGGTAAGAGTTTCCTTTTCTTGTTGATGTTATGATTCATGTCCATCATACCTTCTAGGTTGTTGAATTCAAATTTGATTGATATATAACACTTAAGGAATAAAACATATTTGATCAAGGGAGAGGGAGAGAGAGGGGGAGAGAAAGAGAGAGCGAGAAAACAACAAGTCTTGACCCATAAGGACAGGCTCTTGTTATCTATTTTATTTACTAAAAATATTTATTACATTGAGAAGGAGAGAGGGTTCTCTTTAGGTGAAAGAGGTAAGAGAGTAGAGGCCCACTAAAGTTAGCCCCCTCTAAATAGAAAGATCCTCTTATTTGTAGTTGATAGAAGGACAAAAGATAAGTTTACAATATTATCCTTACTTAAAAAAGGGTAGGGCATGAAATTTTGTTCTTTTCGGTCATCGAAGCATATCACTCGGGACCTCATTAGTTGACAGATGATACAAGTGAAATACATGAAGAACTCACTGCTTGTTATCACTGATTTTGCACATTTATTGTTGATATTATGCTTGATAAATGTTGTTTTATCTTATTTGTGTGCGTGATAGAGTGGATGCAGTTTTAGAGCAAAAAAAGTAAAATTTCAGCAAATAAGGGCTAATTTGAGCCTAGGCCACCCGCGACAACTACCTGACGCACCCGCGCCCAAATCTCGTCCCACCTGCACTAACATTGCGGTGCACCCTCACCTAGACTGAGTGCACCTACTCTGACTTCGCGTCGTACCTGTGCAAGGCTTGCTGAACCAATNGAGAAAGAGTTAACCCTTAGGGTTTTTTTCCTCTCTTTGGATTGAAACCTCTAGGGTGTTGCTTTTACATCTTCTCTTCTCATTTGTGTTTGTGTTTTCTTGAGAGATTTGTATTAGAGAGAGGACTTCTACTTTGGTGGAGAAAGCAAGCCTTTATTGTAAATTTTACAATTCATTGTTTCTTATAACGATGATCTACACGGCTTTCTATATATTATCTTCTCTATTATGTATAGCTAAATCTTTTTTTTGTGTATGTGATGTAGGATTAGATGTTTTACGGTTGTCTGTCAATATATTTTTCGTGTACCGTTTTATGTACTTTCTCAGTTTTATGTTGTTGGTTAACCTTATGGATTTCATTTACTCGTGGTCTGACCAATTAGGACGTTAAAATATTTCATGATCTATGACATCTGCATATTGCGTAATGGAACAAATATGTTAACCACAAAATCTCTCAATGATAGGCATATTACAATAGGATTTTGCAAGTTTGACAGGGGATCAGAAGAATTCTTGAAATTGTCGTGGGGTTAAGCGAAACTTAACTTCACGAGTTTCTAACTTTCTTTTTAACATAGGCATAAGTATAAGAAGAAACTTATCCACGGTTGATAACTATCACTTGGGAGGAAAGCAATGAGGAAAACCACAAGCCTTCAAGATACCCGAATCACAGAGGCACGAGTCTTATCGTACTTGAAGAGCACCAAAACTTTATCTGCTTTCTGTTTTTGGCTTCTAACAATCATGTTTTGTTTTCTATTATGATTTTAAGATTTCAACCCTCTATTTGTGATCACACCAAGCTATGTTCACAGAGTTAGTAAATTAGAGAGTTTCATTCAAGAATTATTGTTAACCTCATGGGGTCAATATGCAAACTTTTAGACCGCATATTACTTGACACATATGTTTTTGTGATTAATCGACTTACTTTGCAATAAGTTTTAGGGCATCAATGGAGTTGGCCTTCAGTCGATCATCCACTCGATAGTCTAGGCAAGGTCATATTCATGATGTCTTGTAACTTTTCATCATCTATCTTTTTTAAACCGTTAGATTATCTTGAGATTCATGCCGATCATTTTTTGATGTACAAAATCTTTCTTGATAATTAAATTAGTTGCAAATGTAATTAAGTTTTTGAAAGATTTCTACAGTGGTGGTAGAAAGGGATTTAAGGGTTAGAGTTGTCACGATACGATGCAAACAATGGTCAATAATATAATCCTTACTTGAAAGTGAACTAAGTAATTTTGGAGGATAGATGTTGGTTTATGATAATTAGATGACAATTGTTGTTGATCATTAGTAGAAATTACGTAACAATTGATTGGAAGCGTCAAATATATGGTGGTGGTTGATAATTAGCTCCATTGTTTTTTTTTATAGAAGGAAATAAATGATGAGAATGATAAGTGCTAGAATTTGATGGCTAATAAATGTTTGGCATTAGCTAGTATCATATGACAAGCAACTAAATACATTGCATGTTGGTTGATGGTTGGAATACTACTCGGTCATTCTTTTTTATAGAATAATAGAAATGTAATTAGAAAAGCATTCATTAGTTATTAAAGACTAATTAACATTGAACATTGCTTTGAGTCAAATGATTAAGAATATCAAATCTTATGTGATATGCTTTGCATTCTCTTTATAATAGAAGAGATCGATGATAAAAAAGATAAGCTTTAGACATCAATGACTAACTAAGCAGTACAATAATAAATTTAATGTCTTAGCGTTTGAACAAGTTCTAACACATACAAAGATATAAGAGAAGTAAGCAACATGAGACACCTAATTTTTTTACGTGAATGCTCCTTGAAAGAGGAAAAAAACACCTACATGGCCTAATTGAAACAAGCCACTATACAATTATGAGTACATAAACCCACGCTTCCCATAAATTAGGAAGTTAAAATTACAAGGTTGATGTAAAACGGTAGTTCAACAATAATGGATGTAACGGAACACATAGATCATGGTCAATTGCCATGAAGGTAGTAGCTCATCATGATATCATAGACGGCAGTTGCAGTACTGGTTTGTCGTACTTAAAAGTCGCAGTAGTAGTTGGCCTTGTAGGTCATGCATGGTTGTTTCATAAGTGTTAGTTGGTCATAGTGGCTGTAGTTTGAAGTTACAGGAGTTGTGAGCCATGTAGGTCATAGTTGAAAGTCGTGCGGGTGAGCTACGATAACATCAATAAGCCATATAGACCCGAGTTTGAAGCTACATGAGTTGTGAGTCCAACATGTCATAGTTTGTCACAGAGGCTATAGTGGTGAGCTACAATAATGTTTATAAAGCATAAAATTCGGAGTTGAGAGCTGCTTGAGTTGTGAGTCATATAGGTTATAATTGGTCACATATGTCATAATGGTGAGCTATAATAATGTACGTAGGTCACAAAGGGTAGAGTTAAGAGTTGTGTGAGTTGTGAGTCATGTAGGCTATAGTTGGTCACATAGATTATAGTGGTGATATGCAATAACATTCATTGGTTACAGAGGTCAGAGTTGAGAGTTGCATGAACTGTGTGCCACGTAGACCGTCGTTGGTCACATAAGTCATAATGGTAAGCTATAATAACATCCACGATCCACAGAGTTCGAAGCTGGGAGTTGTAGGAACAGTAAACAACATAGATCTTAATTGGCATGTAAGATGCAATGGTGAGTTGTAATAGCGTCAGTTGGCCACTAATGTTGTAGTAAGAGGCTGCAATTATGGCACCATATAGGTTGTAGATCGTAGTTGTGATTTATGAGTGAGTATGACGTTTATAAGCAGTTATTACAATGAATTGCATCGTACTTGAGGTGTGTTGTTACATCTTCTTTGGGGAGTGTCGTTACGCCATGTTCAAGATGCATCATTACATCTTATTTGTGATGTGTCGTTACACCGTCTTTGGGTGCATAATTACACTGTATGATTCATCGACATCAACAAGTAATGGCTAAAGGCGTTGCTTGATTGTAGCTGACGACTACATTAGCAAAAAAAAAAAATTTTGGCTCTTTAGTCCAAAATATCAATGAAATCCGACTCATTCTTTTTTCTGTCCAACTCTTGCTCTAGGCTTCCTTCCTTGATCCCATGCCTTGGTTCCTTTTCATGAAAGGGGTAAGGATCTATTTATTGAGTTTGGGAGTGATCTATCTACAAATAAGAAATGAATACAAACTACCCCATCAGATAAACTAGAGAGAATTCCGTGATCAAACGATATTTTGTTAACATTTAAGTGCATTAACAATGTCAAAATTGAATGATCTTATGATTGTTGGATTAGTTTTATCAAGATGCTCGATTTGAATACATGTTTGTCAGATTTTGAATCTATTTGACATTCCAATTAGCTGCATGAAACTTCCAAATATGATTTATTGGTTTGATTCAGGCTCAATTTAACTCAGATTGGGTCAATCTTATCGAGCCGGTCAGTTTAACCGTAAGTTTTTTTGAAATTAGAGTTCTAAATGATTTTTAAATTGAGTTTGAGTATTTTTTGTTCAAAAAATACTCTGAGATTCATATCAAACAACAAAATTTATTGACAACTCAACACATGTAATAACTTGGTTAATTTATATGTGAACTTGGATCAAGATGTGTCTTTATTCTTGAGTTCCTCTCATCACAATACTTGTTAAAAATAGAATTTTTATAAATATGAACACAATTCCAAATATTTCTAATTTCAATGATCTCTGGTGCTCTATATTTTGAAAATTTTGCTCGTCCTCTACATATAAATTAATGCCCACTTCATCATGCTTTTATTTATGATTATTCCCTCCCATGTTTGACATAGCAATTAACAAACACCTAAGCGGATGCTCAATCTTTTTTAGCATTTGGCACTTAAAACTCTATTGTAATTCTATTCTCCGAATCCAACATTTTGTGGTGGCGGTGTAGTACCACATCGCAGTTTTTTTCTGTTTAACAAAACTGTATTTTGTCTGCATTTTCAAAAAACTGTAGCTGAAAACTGCATTTATCTACCAGATCTGGCAACATGTGGTGAATGCTAGAAAGATGTAGTCTGACTTTTTTTTTTAAATAGTTTTTTTATCAGCCGCAACTTCTTCAAACAATTGTAGATGCTCAAAACAGTAACATAAAAAAAGGTGATAAACTAGTTCCCGACCATTTCAATGAAACCATTAAAAATTTAAAATTTATAAAAATATTAAAATATTTCCTAGACTTTAAATTTTGGCTGAAATAGTAGGACTATTCAAATTTAGGGCACATTTGGGACAGCTTATTTGGAGCGATGTCGTTTTGAAAACGCATCTCACCTGTTTTGGCAAACTGCATTTTGACAGTTTATGTGTTTTCAAAATGTTAAAAAAACAGTGTTTTCACACCGCACACCGCACCTAGATAGATGCGGTGGCAGCTTTCTTGCGGTCTTACTTTTTCAAAAAAAAAATTGTAATAGCCACTACATCTAGCTCATCAACAGATTATTTTTAAGCAACTTAACAATATATTATCCAATAAACTTCAGCTGCCCCAAACAGACTTTTAATTTTAAAATAGTCTAAAATTATGTTAATAATGTTATAAACATTAAAATTAAAAACAATTCATATAAAAAATTAGAAATTATTTAAGCACTTCGCTCAATATCATAACTTTTTAATAGCTCCACTGAGGCAATTAATGCGGTCAGCACGCCCACATGTGTTGGGAGGCACGGAGGGGATTATATTATTGCCAATGTAATTAGCGCCACTAAAATTACTCTTAATTTATTAGTTAAATATTAAATATAATTAATTTTCGGGGCCCACATTAAATATCTCTGAATTGTGGGAGATGCCTTTTCGATTTTCTTTCATTATTAATTATTAAAAGGTTGGTGGGCAATGTTCTTGTAGATCTGCTCGACAAGTGGCATTCATGGCTCAATATNATATATATATATATATATATATCATATCTTAATTTTTTTTTATGATGATGGTGTTTTAAATTTATGTATGGAAATATAAATTTTATTTGATGCTTCCAAAATATTTATTTTGACCTATGGAGTCATATTTGAGTATTGTGTGAGCTTCCAGATCAGTCGAAACATTTTAACGAACATCTGTGGTAAAATTTAGGGTTTTGGGCTACCTGAGTTGTATTTGGCCGCGAACGATAATTTCTACTCGATGTGACCCATTCTTCGAGTTCACACCAATGTTATAGAGCCTATTTTTACTCTTGGGTAGTTTCTAATAATAATTTGGGGATCCATAAAAAGCCATACACATGAAGTTGCACGCACCCAAGAGAGTTATAGAAGAAGGCAAGCCCTCTTTTGAGGGCTTCGGCGCTCAAGCTCCCGAAATAGGCACTTAAGTGCCTAAGCATCAGGTTGGCACACCTTAGGGATGCGCTAAATGCTCTATCGCCATATCACTTGGGTTTGATCAAACACACTAGTTTGATCACCCGCTTTGGGTCCGATCGGTCGACCCAGCCTGATCAACTGATCTTTTGGTTTGATCGATCACATTAGTTTGATCACACGCTTTGGGTCTGATCGGTCGTCCCAGCCTAATTGACACATTTTTCAGCTTGATTGAATACCCTTACCCGATCCCCACTATTGGGTTTGATTGACCACACTGGCTCGATCACCGGCTTTTCATTTGATCTGTCTTCTCGGCCCGATCGACCCATTTCGCAGGCTCGATCGGCCTCCCTGACCCAATCGCTTGACCTTTTGGGTTCAATCAACCGCACTGGTTCGTTCACCCGCTTTGGGTTCAATCAACCGTTGTGGCTCGATCGCCCTATCTTTTGGATTTGATAGGTTACTCGGTTCAATCACTCGCTTTTGGTCTGGTACGTTTGTTTCTTTTTATTTGTTTGTCTATTTATTGTTATATATCATTCTTTTCAATTCATTTCCTCTTCAAATTATTAATAAGATTCATGACAAGAGATTTATTCGAATAAAAAAAAATTTATATGATGACATATAAATAGATAATCCGAAGACTCCAATTGCTCGAGAAAAAAAACCACGAAAACAATTACTTTATGTAAATACAGTTACAAATGAAATTTTTAAATGCATCCCGTTCAATTCCTACGTATTTAGATGTTATACGCGTACAAAATTATATTTTACATTTTGAAAGTTAAAATTATGATATTTTTTATGTAATATAAAAATTGTCGATGATATTTTTGTAAAAAGTAAGTTTTATATGTCAGCTATATAAATACATACATACTGTCCCAGCCCAATCGACCCATTTTTCTGCTCGATCGACTACCCTTACCCTATCCCGGATCTATAGGGTTTGATAACTTTGGTTTGATCGACCACATTAGTTTGATCAGGTGATCGACCACACTAGTTCTTGATGATGACATTGATGGATGCCCTGTGGCCCCCACCATGGGTTGGAGAATTTTCTCTAAAATAATAATAATAATAATAATAAATAAATGAATTGGTCCATGCTTGAAAAATACAAAAATATCTTTTTCACCATTTTGAAAATAAATAATTGTCCATGTTTGAAATTTCTGATGAAAATTTTGTCCCATTTGCTTCATAATTTAATAATTCTTATAAAAAAGCGATTATAAAATGTACCTGATGCGATATTTGATGATGACCTCTTCAACTTAATATAATCAACAACATGTATAAATGATGTGAAATTAAGGATGTATTTGAAGCTGCGGGGTGGTGTTTTGTCACAGTTTTTCATGTTTGACAAAATTATATTTTTTTCACGTTCTAAAAAAACAACTGCAAAAAGCTGTATCTTATCACCATACCCAACTAGGCGTGTAACTCGCTCATGTTCGGGCTCGCTGGTGTTCGACTCGTTTGAATTTGGAGCTCAAAAAGTGTGTTCGTATTCGGCTCGTTTGCTCAGAGATCCGAAAACAAGCCGTTCGCGAACTAAGAGTCGTTTTGACAACCCTAATCACATAGTCATAAGATGTTAAGGATTATACAAGATTTAAAACATCATTTGAATCTAATTTAATAATTTTTATTCTATTTTCTTAATTAATGCTTTTAATTGATTATAAATCTTTGTAGCCTTGTAGTCAATTAAATTTTTTAAAAATACTACTCATCATATATATATATATATATATATATATAATTGATTAGTAGTATTTAGAGCTAAAACGAGCAAAACACGAACGAACAAATATTTGTCTGTGTTGTTCATGTTCGGCTCGTTCACTTAGCGAACGAGCCAAACATGAGTTTCTTAACGAGCGAAACACGAGATGTTCGCTAACAACGAGCCGCTTTGACAGCACTATACCCAATTACCTCACAAAATTATGGTCTAACTTCTTCAAAAAAAAAAAATAATAATAATAATAATAGCGAGTGCAGTTTCTTAAACAACTGTTTTTTTTTCAACCGTTTCACAGTTGCTACTTCAAACAGCTTTAGCTGCCTCAAACAAACAGAACCTAAGTTTTGCTTCTTAGTTGATAAATAGTGAGAGGTGACTCTAACGCGGACATTATTTTTTCAATTTTTTTTAAAATGTATTTTCATATGTAACTCCTAAACTTTATTTGTTATATTTATAAAATCCAAAATTTTAGTTTAAAAATATCAAACTTTTAATTTCTTAAAAGTTAAATTCATATTTTCTTGCATAGGTAATATGACAATTGTATAAACCCTTCAACCAAATACATTGTATTTTCAAAGTATCTGTATTTTTTTATATTTTTAAAAAGCATTGTTTTAAAATGAGTCTGATATATAGCTAATTAATAAAATTTTATATTACATTTATTTTAAACTGAACATAATAATTTAATATAGTTTTTATTAAATTTTAATTGGAATATTATGATAATTTTTAAAGATTACTTTTTATGTAGCAACTTTGTAATTATTTTTGAAAATAGATGCTACTTTAATTCATCTTCAAATCTACTTTTGCAAGCTAATTTCAATTTAAATTAAATTAGAATATTAAATGGAATAGGATATGTATTTACATATTAATATCTAAACATTGTTATTTTAAAATTTTAACATCACATAAAAAATATTATTATGATTATTCTTTTGAAGGGAAATTAAAATTTTCATGTATAGATTTATGACAACAAAGTGTGATAAGTGCAAATATAAAAAATTAGCTGTTGATATATAAATACATAAGAATTGTGTGGTATGTTTATAGAATTTCTTATATTAATCCGATTAATTACGAGTAATTTTGATGCAGTCATATTTTAAGAGCTCTAATTCTGATTTGGGATTTGTTTGAGACAGCTTTCTGAGTGCTTTGTTTTTCAGGCCGACAATGTAGTTTAGTTTAAGGAACTATTTTTTTGTTACTTTCTAGAAATATTTGTAGTTGAAAGCTTATGTTTTCAATATAACATGTTAAAATGTGGTAAATGTCAAAAAATTGTGGTCAGGCTTTTGAAATTAAAATAAAATTGTAATAGTTAATGCAGCTTTTTGAACAACAATCTCCAAACATACCCTTACATAACACGTAAAACATTGTTATTTACATATCTCACATCTCAAACTTGAATATTATGAATCGCACTTTCGTACTTTCATTATCTCTTCTGCCTCCAACCTCCTCTCCCCCGCTAACATGTGAAGCAACAATAGGATCACGGTGTACAAGATTGGGAACTACTAAATCGCGATGTTCAAAGATTTTACAAATTCATATCGTCGAAGTTGCAACGATTGAAATTACACAACAAAATCATGACATTCAAATACTTATGAAACTCCCATCGTCGTAGCTACAACCTGATTTGCACGTGCAAAGACTTCTGAAACTCTCATTGCCAGAATTGCGACTTGGATCACGCGTACAAATACTTCCAAAACTCCTACTTTTTCCTCCTTTGTGAGTAATAAGATCGTATGTACAAATATCTGCTATAAAGACCAATATAATTTAGATTACAAAATTATATAGATAGTTTTATCAACTTGTAAACGTCTCCAAATTCTTAATAATTTATAGGGTTTTTTCTATAGGCACACTTCTCCTTGCCATCTGATCATTACATCTTCTATAAAGATATGGGTAATCAGAAAAGTAAATTCTGACATCATGTATGAATTTATTATGCTGATAGTATGTCATGCCATATGACATAATATTACTAACTATAAAATTTACCGTGTCAGAATACCACATAATATGTCACTTAGTAATAGCAAACAGTTTTTCATCAAGAAATTTTCATTGATTTCATCTTCACGAGCACATTGTTTCAGTTCTGATAAATGATCAACAATTTGATTGTCATAATCCTTCATATCAACAACTTCGATATCAAATTCTTGCATCAAAAGTACACATCTAATTAATCTCGGGTTGACAACTTTTTTAACATCAAATATTTAAAGCAAAATTGCCATTGTGAACAATATATTTTATTCCAATCAAATATGGTCCAAATTTATTAATAACATACACTACAACCAATAACTCCTTCTCAGTAGTTGGGTAGTTAATTTGAGCTTCATTAAAAATTTTACATGCATAATATATAGGCTTGAGCATTTTATCGTCTCTTTGTCTTAAAATTGTCTCAATAGCTTAGCCATTAGCATCACACAATAACTCAAATAATTTCCCCTAATCAAGTAAAACAATAATAGGAGCAACAACTAATTGCTCTTTGAGAATGTTGAAGGCATTTTGACATTCTTGGCCGAAATTAAAGAGAAAATCCTTTTCTAAGAGATGACATAGAGTTTTGACAATTTTAGAAAAATCATTTATATATCGTCTATAGTTTCCAACATATCCCAAAAAATTCCTAACTCCCCTCCCCTCACAGTAGTTAGAGGAGGTAGTTTTTCAATTACTTGAATCTTTGTTAGGTTTAATTTCATGCATTTAATAAATATTTTATGTCCCAATACAATTCCTGCTGAAACCATAAACTGACATAAGACATTGCTAGCTTTCTGATTGCTTTGTTTTTCAAACATTGATGGTAGTCCAGTTTTAGGAACTATTTTTTCGCTGCTTTAAAAAAAATTATGTGGTTGAAAGCTTATGTTTTCAATCTAACCGGTTAAAATGTGATAAATGTCATAAACTACGATCACATTTTTTGAAATTAAAATAAAATTGTAATAATCACTATAACTTTTTGAATAACAGCTTGTTCCGCAGTAACTTCGCAGCAGCTTCTTCAAACCACTGTAGCTACGCCAAACATACCATTACATAGCACGTAATATATTGCTATCTAGACATGTCACATCTCGAACTTGAATATTATGAATAGCACTTTCATTTCGCCTCCAACCTCCTTTCCTCCGCCAACACGCCGAAGCAACAATAAGATGCAGTGTACGAGATTGGGAATGACTGAATCGATACATTCAAAGAATGTAAATGCTCATATCATTGGAGTTGCAACGACTGAAATGAAAACAATAGAATCATGGCGTTCAAATACATCTGAAACTCCCATCGTCAAAGCTCCAACCAGATTGCAAGTGCAAAGTCTTATGCAACTCTCATTGCCATAATTGCGACTTGAATAACGCGTACAAAGACTTCCAAAACTCTTACTTTTTCCTCCTTTGTGAGCAACTTGATCGTGCGTATAAAGACCTCCAAAACTCCACCTCTTGGATGATAAGTGAATTTTGTGCAAGTTTGACACTGATAAGGAGGTTGGAGACACAAGACTGTTAACAAAAATGTGCATATGGTAATATTCAAATTTTAAATGTGAGATAAGAAAATAATAATGTTTTGAGTGTTATGTTTATATAAAAAAATGCAGAAAAATAATTTAATATAAATAGTGAAAATAGAAAATTCAGGAAAATGGACGGACATCCATCCCCTTCCCTTCCCATCTCCCCTCCGCTCCTCTGGGGGTTTCTGTTCCCCGACACCTGTGTCTCTGTCTCCGTCTCTTCTCTCTCCTCTCTTCTGCAACCATGAAGGGTCCGGGGTTGTTCTCTGACATTGGGAAGAAGGCGAAGGGTAAGCCTCCCGTTTCTCTTCAGTTCTTCTCCATGCCACTTCTGCTAGCTCTACGATTTTCTTAATCGTGAAATTTTAATTATTCGAACCGTTTGCTTATGGCTCAGATCTGCTGACGAGGGATTATAGTTACGACCAGAAGTTAACGATTTCAACCCGCAGCGCAACCGGAGTGGTACTTGCCAGATCTCCTTCTTGTGTTTCTGCCGTCTTATTGCTCGAGAATTATATATAGTTTTTATTTTCTGTTTTATGATCCCATTCCACTGCAAATGCTCAATTTCTATACCGGTTTTGTATGCCTGCTCATGTTTTTTATGGTTTGTGATAATTAATCCGCTTGAGTGCGCGCTATTTGATCTGAAGAAACAATGAGGGCCTTGGCGGTTTCCATGTTTTTAGGGTACTTATTTTGTATAGCAGAACCTTGTTTTGTTNATATATATATATATATATATATATATATATATATATATATATATATATATATATATATATATATATCATATCTTAATTTTTTTTATGATGATGGTGTTTTAAATTTATGTATGGAAATATAAATTTTATTTGATGCCTCCAAAATGTTCATTTTGGCCTATGGAGTCATATTTGAGTCTTGCGTGACTTTTTGTAGCTTCTAGATCAGTTAAAAGCTTTCAACGAACCTTTGTGGTAAAATTTAGGGTTTTGGGCTATCTGAGCTGTATTTAGCAGCGGACGACAATTTATACTCGTTGTGACCCATCCTTGGTGTCCACAGCAATGTTAGAGAGCCTATTTTCACTCCTGGATAGTTTCTAATAATAGTCTGGGATCCATAAAAAAGCCATATAGACAAAGTTGCATACACCTGAAGGAGTGTATAAAAGAAGGCAAGCCCTTTTTTGAGGGCTTGGGCTCTCAAGCTCCCAAAATAGGTGCCCAAGTGCCCTAGCATCGGGTTGGCGCACCTCAGGGAGGCGCTAAATGCTTTGTTGCCATATCACTTTGGTTTGATCGACCACACTAGTTCGATCACCCTTTTTTGGTGCAATGAGCCGTTCCGGCCCGATCAACTCATTTCCTAAGCTCGATCAGCCGCCCCAGCCCGGTCACCTGATCTTTTAGTTTTGATCAATAACATTAGTTTGACCACCTGCTTTGGATCCGATCGGTCGTCCCAACCCAATCTAATCCTTTTTTCAGCTCAATCTGCCACCCGTACCCAATCCCTGATCTATTGGGTTTGATCGACCGCACTGGCTCTTTTATCGGCTTTGCATTTGATCTGTCGTCCTGGCCCGATCGACCCATTTCTCAGGCTCGATCGGTCTCCCTGACCCAATCACTCGACCTTTTGGGTTCGATCTACCGCACTGGTTCGATCACCCAGTTTGGGTTCAATCAACTGCTCTGGCTCGATCACCCCATCGTTTGGATTCGATCGGCTATCTCGGTTTGATCCCCCATTTTTTGTCTGTTTCGTTTGTTTTTTTTTATTTGTTTTTCTATTATTGTCATATTTCATTCTTTTCAATTTTTTTCCTCTTCAAACTATTAATAAGATTCATGACAAAGATTTATTTGAATATGAAAATTATATGATGACATATAAATAGACAATCTGAAGACTCCTATTGCTCTAAAAAAAAAATCGAAAAAGACATTTACTTTATGTAAATACACTTACAAATGAAAAATTTAAATGCATCCCACTCAATTCCTACTTTATATGCATAGAAAACTATATTTTACTTTTTGAAGGTTAAAATTATGATATTTTTTATGTGATATAAAAATTATGGGTGATATATATGAAAACATCATTTGAATCTAATACGTTGTTCCTAAAATATCATTTGAATCTAATTTAATAATTATTATTCTATTTTCTTAATTAATTTTTTTAATTAATCATAAATCTTTGTAGTCTTNAAAATTCCAAACACAAGTTTTTCCACCTTATGAAATTTAACCAAATTTCTTTATTATTCTTCAAGTGATTTTGGCCCATCTAATATTTTTATTTTATAAATTATATTTTTCTCGTTATTGGTTCTTAAATCTCACAATCCTAATAAGAACATTATATAAGAATTGATTAAATATTTTTATTATATCAACATTGTATAATATATATATATATATATATATATATATATATATATAGAATTGATGAGTAGTAATTCGATCCAAAACGAGTCGAACAAGAACGAACAAATTTTTGTTCGTGTTGTTCATGTTCAGATCGTTAACTTAGCGAACGAGCTGAACACGAGTTTCTTAACAACCCGAACATGAGCTGTTCACGAATAAAGAACTGTTTTGACAACCCTAATTATAAATATTTTCTCTTCTTGATAATGACATTGATGGATGCCGAGGCCCCCACCATTGGTTTGATATTTTTCTCCATTATAATAATAATAATAATAATAATAATAAACAAATGAGTTGGTCCATGCTGAGGCTTCAAATATATCTTTTTCACAATTTTGAAAATAATTAATTGTTCATGTTTGAAATTTCTGATGAAAATTTTGTCCCCTTCGCTGCATAATTTAAAAATTCTTATAAAAAGCGATTATAAAATGTACATGATGGGATATTTGATGATGACCTCTTCAACTTAATATAACCAACAACATGTATTAATAACGTGGAATTAAGGGTGTGTTTGGGGGAAAATATTTGCGTACATAAGATTATACAGCGCTGCGTACATCAGGGTTATTCAGAGGGTACAAGGGGGTTATATTCGGGTTATAACCCACTGTAACATCCGTGTAACTTCCTACCTTCGTGTAACTTATTTGTACTCATGAAATTAGAGAAGCGCGGAACAAATTTGTAGGTTACAGGTACTTTACAGAGAGATTTCAGAAGGGTTACAACGGGGTATAACTTCGATATAACCCTGTTGTACCCTCTGAATAACCTTTAGACGTACGCAGTGCTGCATACATCTTATGTACACAAATATTTTTCGTGTTTGGGGCTTCGGTGTGGTGCTATACCACAGTTTTTTCTGTTTGACAAAACTGTATTTTTTTTACGCACTAAAAAAACTACAGCTTTTAGCCCAACTACCAGTGGTGACTGCCATAAAACTACGGTTTAACTTTATTTTTAAGAAAAAAAAATAGTCAGCGCAACTTTTTAAACAATTGTTTTTTCTTCAGCAGTTTCAGAGCTGCTTCTTCAAACAATTGTAGCTGCCTCAAACAGAACCGAAGTTTTGCTTCTTAGTCGGTAAATAGTGGGAGGTGACTCCAACGCGAATTTTTTTTTTCAAAATTTTTAAAAATGTATTTTCATATGCAACACCTAAATTTTATTTGTTATATTTATAAAATCCAAAATTTTCTTTTAAAAAATTACAATTTTTATTTCTTAAAAGTTAAATATCATATTTTTTAAAAAGCATTGTTTTAAAATGAGTCTAATATATAGCTAATTAATATAATTTTATATTACATTTATTTTAAACTGAACTTAATAATTTAAAATAGTTTTAATTAAATTTTAATTGGAATATTATGATAATTTTTAAAAAATACTTTTTATGTAGCAACTTTATAATTATTTTTTAAAATAGATGCCACTTTAATTCATTTTCAAATCTACTTTTGCAAACTAATTTCAAATCTACTTTTTAATTCGATTAATTATAAGTAATTTTGATGCAGTCATATTTTAAGAGCTCTAATTCTTATTTGGGATTTGTTTGGGGCGTCTTTCTGAGTGCTTTGTTTTTCAGGCCGACACTGTAGTTTAGTTTAGGGAACTATTTTTTTTATTACTTTCTAGAAATCTATGTAGTTGAAAGCTTATGTTTTCAATATAACCTGTTAAAATGTGGTAAATGTCAAAAAACTATGGTCAGGCTTTTGAAATTAAAATAAAATTGTAATAGTTAATGCAGCTTTTTGAACAACAATCTATTTCGCAACTGCTTTACAATTGTTTCTTCAAACCATTGGAGCTACCCCAAACATACCCTTACATAACACGAAAAGCATTGTTATTTACATATCTCGCATCTCAAACTTGAATATTATGAACCGCACTTTCATACTTTCATTATCACTTCGGACTCCAACCTCCTCTCCTCGCTGACATGTGAAGCAACAATAGGATCACGGTGTGCAAGATTGGGAACTACTGAATCGTGACGTTCAAAGACTTTACAAATTCATATCGCCGAAGTTGCAACGATTGAAATGACACAACAAAATCATGACATTCAAATACTTCTGAAACTCCCATCGTCGGAGCTACAACTTGATTTTCACGTGCAAAGACTTCTGAAACTCTCATTGCCAAAATTGCGACTTGGATCGCGCGTACAAATACTTCCAAAACTCCCACTTTTTCCTCCTTTGTGAGTAATAAGACCGTATGTACAAATATCTGCTATAAAGACCAATAAAATTTAGATTACAAAATTATATAGATAGTTTTATCAACTTGCAAACGTCTCCAATTTATTAATAATTTATAGGGTTTTTTCTATAGGCACACATCTCCTTACCATCTGATCATTACATCTTCTATAAAGATATGTGTCATCACAAAAGTAAATTCTGACATCATGTATGAATTTATTGTGCTGATAGTATGTCATACCATATGACATAATATTACTAACTATAAAATTTACTATGTCGGAATACCACAGAATGTGTCACTCAATAATAGCAAACAGTTTTTCATCAGGAAATTCTCATTGATTTCATCTTCACGAGCATATGAAACTCCTTGTTTCAGTCATGACAACTTTTTTGACATTTATCTCAAACATTTATCAATCTCGGGTTACATATGTAGTGACTATTAGAAACAGTTTAACTTTGATATCGAAGTTGTTGATAAATTATCTCATATGTAGTGACTATTACAAAAATGTTTGAGATATTTAACAAGAATTTGATAAATGTTTCAGTCATGACAAGAATTTGATTATCAAAATCCTTCATATCAACAACTTCGATATCAAATTCTTGCATCGAAAGTACACATCTAATCAATCTCGGGTTGACAACTTTTTTAACATCATATATTTAATAGCAGAATGGTCATTGTGAACAAATATTTTATTCCAATCAAATATTGTCCAAATTTATTAATAACATACACTGCAACCAATAACTCTTTCTCACCAGTTGTGCAGTTAATTTGAGCTTCATTAAAAGTTTTACAAGCATAGTATATAGGCTTGAACATTTTATCGTCTCTTTGTCTTAAAATTGTCTCAATAGCTTAGCCACTAGCATCACACAATAGCTCAAATAATTTCCCTTAATCAAGTAAAACAATAATAAGAGCAACAACTAATTGCTCTTTGAAAATGTTGAAGGCATTTTGACATTCTTGATCGAAATTAAATAGAAAATCCTTTTCTAAGAGATGACATAGAGTTTTGGCAATTTTAGAAAAATCATTTATATATCGTTTATAGTTTCCAACATATCCCAAAAAATTCCTAACTCCCCTCACAGTAGTTAGAGGAGGTAGTTTTTCAATTACTTGAATCTTTGTTGGATCTAATCTCATGCCTTTAACAAATATTTTATGTCCCAATACAATTCCTGCTGAAACCATAAACTAACACTTAAGACATTGATAGCTTTCTGATTGCTTTATTTTTTCAAACCTTGATGGTAGTTCAGTTTTAGGAACTATTTTTTCGCTGCTTTAAAAAAATTTGTGGTTAAAAGCTTATGTTTTCAATCTAACTGGTTAAATTGTGATAAATGTCATAAAACTGCGATCACACTTTTTGAAATTAAAATAAAATTGTAATAGTCACTACAATTTTTTGAATAACAGCTTGTTCTGCAGCTACTTCGCAGTAGCTTCTTCAAACCACTGTAGCTATGCCAAACATACCCTTACATAGCACTTAAAAATATTGCTATTTAGATATATCACATCTCGAACTTGAATATTATGAATAACACTTTCATACTTTCATTTCGCCTCCAACCTCCTTTCCTAAGCCAACACTCAGAAGCAACAATAGGACGTAGTGTACGAGATTGGGAACGACTGAATCGAGATGTTCAAAGACTGTAAATACTCATATCATTGGAGTTGCAACGACTGAAATGACAACAATAGAATCATGACGTTCAATTACTTCTGAAACTCCCATCGTCGAAGTTCCAACCAGATTGCAAGTGCAAAGTCTTCTGCAACTCTCATTGCCATAATTGCGACTTGAATAATGCGTACAAAGACTTCCAAAACTCTTACTTTTTCCTCATTTGTGAGCAACATGATCGTATGTATGAAACCCGCCAAAATTCTTTTATTTTTCGTGTGAAGACATTGGCCACAGATTACGTACAAAGACCTTCAAAACTCTACCTCTTGGTTGATAAGTGAATTTTGTGCAAGTTTGACACTGATAAGGAGGTTGGAGACACAAGACTGTGACAAAAATGTGCATATGGTAATATTCAAATTTTAATTGTGAGATAAGAAAATAATAATGTTTTGACTGTTATGTTTATTAAAAAAAATGCAGAAAAATAATTTAATATAAATAGTGAAAATAGAAAATTCAGGAAAATGGACGGACATCCATCCCCTTGCCCTTCCATCTCCTCTCCGCTCCTCTGGGGTATCTGTTCCCCGACACCTGTGTCTCTGTCTCCGTCTCCTCTCTCCTCTCTTCTGCAACCATGAAGGGTCCGGGGTTGTTCTCTGACATTGGGAAGAAGGCGAAAGGTAAGCCTCCCGTTTCTCTTCAGCTCTTCTCCATGCCACTTCTGCTAGCTCTACGATTTTCTTAATCCTGAAATTTTAATTATTCGAACCGTTTGCTTATGGCTCAGATCTACTGACGAGGGATTATAGTTACGACCAGAAGTTAACGATTTCAACCCGCAGCGCAACCGGAGTGGTACTTGCCAGATCTCCTTCTTGTGTTTCTGCCGTCTTATTGCTCGAGAATTATATATAGTTTTTATTTTCTGTTTTATGATCCCATTCCACTGCAAATGCTCAATTTCTATACCGGTTTTGTATGCCTGCTCATGTTTTTTATGGTTTGTGATAATTAATCCGCTTGAGTGCGAGCTATTTGATCTGATGAAACAATGAGGGCCTTGGCGGTTTCGATGTTTTTAGGGTACTTATTTTGTATAGCAGAACCTTGTTTTGTCGTTGTATGTTTGCCATTTTAGATCAGATTGATAGAAAATCATTTGAGTAAGCTAGATCTGTTTTCTATTTATCTGCGGTGTCTTTATGCATAACTCTTTATTTTTAATAATTAAAGGTTAAAATATTTAAGTTTCTGTCACCTATTTTCTGTTGATGTTAGGCAAGTGGGAAGATTTCCCAGGAGTTGAATTTCCAATTTTTTTTTTATATGACTCATTAGAGTAGATAGATTGATTGCTGGGAAGCAGCAATATGTCAGTGATCTAGCTGATGCTCCTGTTTCTCGGTTAAATTTGTGAAACTTCTCTACAGTTATCTCCATTGCAAACCTTCTTTATCTTTTTCTTTTGATAGTTTTAACACTGTTAATCCAAAGAGCTCCTTAATGGACTTGAAATGATTCAAAATGGCTTTTGTATTCTTATTTGATACTTTCCACGTTCTTGGACTCGAGGAAACAGTGAAATGACCCACGGGTTGAAACATCAACGTAAAAAAACTCTTTTACCTTATCTGGTTGAGTATTCCCACTAAAATATCAAAAAAGGGTAGTTATATGTTTGAAATTTAGGCAAATATGCTATATCTGATTTCATAGTTTCTTAGGTTTTTTTGTAAATTTATTTTAAATTTTGGTTTTTATTTATATTTTTATTATTTATTTATTTTTTTGCCTGCTATGCTAGTATTATTTTTATTATTGAATCCTTGTTCTACATATCTGAAGCATGCATATCTTTGTATATATACATTTCTTCTTATGAATTTTATACTAATATGTCAAAAGCATTAGCAAACTCAAGGTGATATGCCCACACAACGACCAAGGTGCTACGTGGCATCATATAACTTCGTTAAAAAATGAAATGCTACTACGCCTCATAAAGTTTTTAATCACAAGCCATTGATGATCATAAATGTATTATCATTATTACACATAATTATGCCCGATGATACAATAATTTCAAGTTACTTTGCATATTTAGTTTGAAAAATCTTACTATATTGATTATCCTAAAGAAATATAAATAAATGTGTAGTATGCCTAACCTAATGATAATCTAATCTTTGTTGCTAGCTATTTCATCTTTATCATCATCCATTCCCTTATAACCCCATCTCTTCCTATCTTAAAGAACTCATCCTGTACATCAAGGTTTTCCAGCTCTATAAATTGGTGATGTTCTTCCTACGCTTATCTTATTTTTTTTATAGGTACAATTCTTTATTTATCCAACTCTTGATGCTCAGTTCACATCACTCTATGAGAAAATATTATCATAAAAAAATTATTAGTTTCTACAATTGCGTATTAACTCCCATCTCTTCAATCAAGTAAAGGTAATTGTTAATGCAAGTTACTTGTTCTCACATGTTTTTGTAATTTATCGATTTTGGAGGTGCACCAAGTGCTATAGCTGAACTCATGGAGTAGCCTGGTGATTGACTTGTATTTAATTACAACAACAACAATCCTTTCCCACTAAGTAGGGTTGGTTGCATGAATCTTTTTTCTCCATTGTGTTCTATTGAGTGCCATAGTTTCATTTAATTCTAATAAGTTAAGATCAATTCTTATACAACATGCCCAAGTCCTTTTTGGTCTACATCTACCTTTCTAACACAAGTCAATTGACCCGTATTTAATTGTTTTGATTTAATTATATGCTCAAGTTTATATTATGGTGAGAGAGACTAATCAATGTTGAATCATTTGACCAAACATTTGATTTAATAGAGTTTGTTGTCAATTGTAGACCATTTAAATAATATATTAGCTATATGTAATAATTTGATTGGAATTTATGATTAACAAGAGAGAGAGAGTGCACGTGTATAAGATAGAGATAGAAAAGGAGAGAGTCAGAGCATCTTAATGTTTGATTGGTTACAATTGATAATTTGATCGGACACTACTGAGAAATAAGAGAGAGTCTAAGCTATTATCACTACAATTAATATTGCAACTGAACTCCATAGCATCAAGAGCAAGAAAGTGTGAAAGGGGAGTTATTTAGAACAGTTAAATGCTAAATTATTTCAATTTACAAATTGATCTAACTTTATAGTCGAAGAGAATGAGATAGAGAGAGGAGCAAAGAAGTGAGTGATGTAGAGGGAAGAATGGAGATTTTGAGAGTTTAAGCAATGTTCAATTGTTCGCAAACACTTGGCTCATTACAGTTTATGCTCCACTTTAGGACGTGCAAATGCTAGAGTAACAACAATTAAGAATTCATCACTCTTTATAGTTTAGTGAGAGAGAAATAGGAGCTAATTCATCAGTTAATTGTTAATTTATATGTAAAGATTCATATATATGCTCATATTTGTTAGTTCATTCACGTTAATTAATAAGCACTAAGTTGCTCATCATGCATAATAGCTTGCTGTTATGTGGGTGTCTACCCTAAGAGCAATTTATTATTTTGCTATTCATCATTGTTTAGTGTAAATAGGCCCTCATAGGCTTAGGGTTAGGGTTCTGCATGAGATTGGGTCTCGAGTCTTAGGGTTAGGGTTTGGGAGAGATTTTCTATCTTTCGAATTGTAGGATTTGACAGAAATTGTCTACCTCTCGAATTATAGGTGCTTATCTTTTATTTTTATTTGTTCGTAGTTGTATTGTTTGCTTTGGATAAATAAAACATTTGTTTTGCCTAATTTATGGAGATTCTTATCAAAGTGGCATCAAAGCATCAACTTTGGAAAAAGAAGGAAAATTAGCTCACAAAAGAGTTCTGGCCCTTTTGGAAAGAAAAGGATTGATCGTGTTAGTAGGGAAGAGACGACAAATCATTTCGCTAGCATGGAAATGTCAACAACATTGTGGCGTGCAATATAGTTGCGATTAGAGTTCTACAAACGCCGACAATCTCAATACAGTTGCAATTAGAGTTCGTTGGGAAGTCACTTACCGGATCACGACATATAGAGCGACACAATCACACAACTCAACTAGCTGGGAAGGAATACAATCACGATTCAACCTAGTTGTGTTGTGTATGGGAGGAGTACGACCACAACTTGCGAGATAGTAGCGATTCAAGCTAGTTGAGGAAGTCGACAAATGAGGTCATGACAGACATAGCTGTGTTTGTGACCTAAGATCGTGGTATAGTAGCGGCTTAAGTTACTTAGGAAGATTGTGGCTTGTTCTAATTGTAGAAAAGTCATGATTCGAGCCAGCTGACTGTGATCTAACTAAGAAAAGCAATCCTGATTCGAATCAACTACGGGATTACGACATGCATACTTAAAAAATGGCTGGAAGTAATGGGGACAAAAAATAGATTATTTGGAGGAAAATTAGAGAAAGAGACGAGCCACATCAAATATGAAATAAATGAACATTTCTCGGCAATGGAGGAGCATTTCATGTACATGGAAGAGCGATTTGAGTGGAGATTCACGACTTTGGAAGAAATGATGAAGAAGATAATAGAGTTTCACACAAAATTGGCTTTGCCCTCCACGAGACTGACTTATGGTGTTAGGAAAGGATACAAACAACAACAATATGAAGGATTTGTGTGAACTAAGACATTGTCTCTTCTTAAAGCTGACTTGGAACCGTGGGATCAATCGAAGGGCCTCAGAGGGAACACGAGCTTTCAATAGCCTTGAGATTTGAGGTTTCTCCGACCAGCATATGCCCAAGCCTCCACCCTTAGGCACAGAAGGGCGAGATCGAGAGATTGATCTAAGAGTTGATGGAGTTTGGGATCATACAACTTAGTGTGAGCTCCATTTTTAGCCCAATGTTGCTAGCGAATTAAAGAAAATTTTTATAAGATTGTGGTGAGACCTGCAATGCTTTATAACACAGAATGTTGGCTTTTAAAAGAGAAGCATAAAACAAAATTAAGCGTTGTTGAGACGAGGCTTAGATGGATGAGTGGCTTGACACATAGAGACAAAATGCGAAATGCTTATATCCATGAAAGGGTTTGTGTAGCTTCAAGTGCATACAAGATTATAGAGAATCGTCTTGGATGATTTTTTCACATTAAACGTCGACCATTTGATGGTCCTATCTGGAGAGTAGGTGTTTTAGATTCAACTTATGTTAAGAAAAGCAGAGGTAATCCTACAAAGACTTGGACATATAACAACAACAACAACAACAACAACAAACCTTTATCCCACTAAATGGGGTCGGCTACATGAATCATTTTTTCTCCATTGTGTCCTATTGAGTGTCATATTTTCATTTAGTTCTAATAAATTAAGATCATTTTTTATACAATATGCCCAAGTTTTTCTAGGTCTACCTCTGCCTTTCTTAACATAAGTTGAATCTAAAACATCTACTCTCCTAATCAGATCATCAGATGATCGACGTTTGAAGTGACCTAGCCATCTAAAATGACTCTCTAATTTTATCCGCCACTGGAGCTACACCAACCCTATCACGGATATATTCATTTCACAGTTTGTTTCTATGTAAAGCCACTCATCCTTCTAAGCATTCTCATCTCAGCAACACTTAACTTAGTTTTATGCTTCTCTTTTAAAGACCAACATTCAGTGCCATATAGCATTGTAGGTCTCACCACCATCTTATAAAATTTTCATTTCAATCTAAGCGGTACTTTTCTATCACACTATAGGCCTAAAATTCCTCCACTTCAACCAACCAACTTGAATTCTACTAATAACATCCCCATCCATATCACCATCACTTTGAATAAAAGACCCAAGATATTTAAAGCATTCACATCTTTTAATAATTTGATCACCCATAGTTATAACTGTCGCTAGAGCTACTACTACTAAAATTACATTCCATGTATTCATTTTTCGTTTTACTTGAAGGCCTTTAGACTCCAATGTAGACATCCATAAGACTTGTGCCTATTGTATAAAAAATGATCTTAATCTATTTGAATTAAATGAACATATAACACAATGGAGAAAAATGGTTCATGTAGCTGACTTCACTTAGTGGGATAAAGACTTTGTGTTGTTGTTGTTGTATTAGTGAACAAATTTATTTGTAATCGTCATCGTATGTTTGTGCTGCATTTTTTTTTTCATTGGTTTGAGGCTTCTTATTTCTTTTATCATTATCTATCTTCTAAATAAATCTTAAGTAGACTTCAAAAAGAAGGTTGCCATTCTCTTAAATTTTTCATGGAAGAATTTTTTATGTTAATCGTTGGCTATAAAAATTGTCGTGTACCCTTTTTTATGTCAAAGAAAAGCTTCATGTTTATCAGGTTTAGCTACTTTTCCCAATGTTAGATATTCTTTGATCAATCATTCTATCTTAATACTCTCCGGACGTTACACTTGATGGTGGATAATTCTACTATTGCTAGGATTTTGATTGATTTTGATGGCAATACTAATCATGAACTTGATCTGTTGATTGAAATTGAGAATAGTTGGTTTTGGCAATTTTTTTCTTTTCAAAGCTGTAATTCCTATAGTTTTCATGCCATAAAACTGCTCCTTCGAATATAGGTAAAGTTGTGGTGGATGATATAACTGATCATGGTCTACCTAAGTAGGTTATCTACCTAAACCTTTTGTGCCATCTATAGATGATCCTTTTGAACACACTAATGGTCCATCTATTAACAAGGTGTTTTGATATTCTATTTTTTAAAGATGTTTTTGATATCTCAACACTATTAGGCAAAACTCTGTGATTATTCAAACCATGATTTATAAGAATTTTGGGGCGATTTTAATTTATTAGTCACAGTTGTTATTTCTTCTGGATCTACAAATCTTGTTCATGCTACTATATATGCTGTTATTGGTGACTTCAACTCTCTTTTGGTAATGAAGACTGCTTTAATATTCTGAGGTGGATGACTAAACTGACCTGCGTCCATGATTTTCAAACTCTGCTTGCATGGTTGTGGTCAACTTGCCACCAATGAAGCTGAAATAAAGCTTCATTGCATTGATGGTTAGACATGCGACCTAGAAATGGGACACCACTTCTCCTAGGGGTTTGAGCGGAGCCGGCTCGATCTCGACTAGTTAAAAAGGCCACGAGTTGAGCTTACGTAGCCACAGGCTCGAGCTTGAGCTCATACTCAAGCTTGCTTATTACAAGAGCTCGAGTTCAAGCTTTTCTAGGCCTTCTTTTGTGAGCTCCAGCGGTAATTTGATTTCCGACTCGAGCTCATCAGCCTGCTCACAAGCCTGTTGTAATCATTGTGAGCCGTGCTTCAGCTTGCCATTTGAGCTTGAGCTTGCATTTTGACAGACGAGCCGAGCTCGATTTAGGCATGACTTAATGAGATAATGCACTAAATTATGTGTTTTTCTAATATGTAAATTGTGGGGGCTCTGATATTTGACGGGCGAGAGAATCCAATCCAATGGATGCTTTGTAAGGGGACGTATCACTAAACGTGTTAAAACTAAATGAATGCAGCTGATATGAAGTCAATTACTAAAATAAATTGATTTCCAATTTGTGAAACACTAGGATATGAATTACTTGTAAAATCTAGTTGCCATCAAAGGTTTGGTACTAAGTTCCTTTAGAGGTTATGATTAAGTATGAGAACCAAAGAAAGTTGTAGAATTATAAACTATATTATAAGGACATCAATATAATGTTCTAAATAACGCTCAAATTAAATAAATAGTGGTTTAATTAGATTTTTTTATTGATCTGGCAAACCAAACATAACAAAACAATGAAATTGATGTAAACATAAGGAAGAATGTTAAAATTACAGAAAAATAACAAAGACGACAAGTTTATAATTAACAAGACAAATTTTGGATGGAGTTGAGAAATTAACAACAACAAAGTTGTGTTGTTTGTGATAAAAAAAAATGGTTTCCAGCTGAAATAGGAAAATAAAGCTACAATAATAATAAAGATTGGTGATGATACCAAGTGGATCAAACCTATGATTGGATTACCAACCTTGCTTTCAATCACTCGCATGAGGATCCTAAGTACTAAGTGCAACAATCAATCACAAAATTAGAGATTTTTTGTATTCAAATTTCAGCTTCCAAAATTACATAATAAGATTTTTTTTTTTTATAGAATTTAAAAACTTTTTAACTTCCAAATATTTAATTTCTGAAAAGTAGAAAACTAAGAGAGGGAAAGGGAGTGGAAAAATTAAGCTCATAAGTTGTTTTTTTTTTAGAATAAAGAAAAAATGAGAAAAAAATGCATTTTTTACTCGGGAAGCATTCTTATGCCTTGAAAATGGAGGTATTTGTAGTGTTGCAGACTTCATAAAATTATAGTAAAATAAAAAACAGCTGATTTAAATTGAAACGGGGATGTGGCTAAAGCCCAAAATGCGAAAAAAACACATGGGAAAAATCATCTACTGAATTACTCGTAAAATTTGCTAAACATCAGAGTTCAAAAATATAGAATTTCATTTGCATGATTCCCGCATAATAGAAATTGCTTGATAAAAATCAAATACGCAATTATATAGTGTATGCAATGTTGAAGTCCTAATTGTAACAAATGTTGACAACTTTAAATTATATACTTCACATTATTCTGTCTCCTTTGTGTGATCAATGAGATCATGGAATACAAAGAAAGTCGTCGAAGTGGAGGAAAAAGGAGAAAGGCTGGAGAGTAAATTTTAGTGGTTAAAATGGATAAGTGCCTTGATAATGCTTTACGATAAAAGACATTATAGAGATTTAAAGGTAAATTATTAAACTAAAATTATGATTGTTATGTTATGAATCTGCTAGTTGGATTGTAATTAATTCAATTGATATGGCATTTTAGTTTCTAAAAAAATGATTAGGGGGTTTGCATATATAGCATTTAAAACTATTTGATCAACATATTTGATACTTAAATTTCACTATTTACATAATTTATCATTTCGTTAATTGAGTTAACAAAACCTTTGACAATGAAGAGGAAGTTTATGAATCTCGTTGGGCATGGGGAAGTCGCAGCGAGATCTCATTAGGAAGGCTTTCAACCATCGCTCCTCTTTCTTCCTGCCGGGACGAAGCCTCCATCAACAAAGAAGAGATGTGAAAACAGCGAAGGGATCTCGTCGGAAATGGTGATGGGATCTGTGATGCATCACTTTCATTTCCTCTTTCTTTGTTTTTTCTAGCCTTTATCAATACCCTCATCTTCTTATTCGCTTGTATCTTTTGTTGCTGACAACATCTCCCTCGCCATCAGCCACTAGATTATAATGAAGTCGGGGAGGAGGGTGTTAAATATGTATTGAGTTTTATTTGTAAACAGTAAAATTTAGGTGTTAAATATGTAAATCTTAATAGTTCTCAGTGCTATGTTTGTAAATCTCCTATAATGATTTGTGGTAAACGTATTAATGATATTTTGAGAAATTTTTTGTTTTATGGACGATGGGAGTGGCATGCATTGAACAAATCGTAGTGAAAATTAGAGTGGTAAAAAAAAATGTCCAAGGAGGAAGAAAAAAGGGAGATTGAAATTTGATGCTCATAGATTTGCCTAAATGCTTTCTGAAAAATAAATTCAATAACTAATGCAATATTAACAAGAAATAATGGAGAATGAAGATTTATAAACTTAATATCAAATACTTGGCTAATGATGACGATGACATCTTTCATACTTCACGGTCCCAAATTAGTCATTCAAATTATGCTGCTGTCTAGGAGATAATTTTCAATTAATTTTTGTGCATTCCTAATATTATATTTTACATCACGCGGTACTTCTTTATATCAATTTCCCCCCTACTATAAATTTGATTTTCTTTGCTGGATTTTTTTGGTGGTGACATCGTTCTGCATTATATTTCATTATTTTTCTGGTTGAAATCAATGTTGCTAGCTTAAATGAGCTTAAACTTATCCTTTTTCTCAGGCTCTCACTTCTGGTGCTGTTAAGAAGGGGGGACTCTATGCCCTTGACGTTTCTACACAGTACAATTATAAAAATACCTTTGTTGATGTCAAAATTGACACACATTCAAATGTGAGTAATACCTATCATTTTTGTTCGGTCTAACTTTCTTCAAAAATGTAGAGAGCTGCAACTCTGATTTGAGAATTTTATTTACTTACATTTTTTTCTTTTTATATAATGCACCCAGATCACAACCACCTTCACAGTCTTGGACGTTCTGCCATACACAAAGACTATCGCTACATTCAAGCTGCCTGACCGCAACGCTGGAAAGGTAGTGCATATCATGAGTGATTTTTACATTTTAACTTTATAAATATGAGTAAATTGCCAAAAATAGCCCCCTAACTATTTGCATGTTGCCATTTTAATCACAAATTTTATAAAATTGCTAAATTAATCCCACTCTTTTCTTGGTTGCTAAAATGGTCCTCGCTCGAGACTATTTCAACCTATGTTAAAAGAGTTTGGGGATTAAATTGACTCTTTTGTAAACTAAAGGGGTGTTTGGTAACATACTTTTAACTGGATTTACGCATGGATTTAACATAAATCCAGCCAAGCACTAAAAATATGAAATATAAATCCTACGCTCTGTTAAATGGAATATTCTCTGGTTTCGTGAATTTTTCGATGAAATCCAGATTTATTAAATCGGATTCACGGACGGATTTAAAGGATTTGGCAAGTGAGTGTTTTTCCGTCGAATATGAATTTGTTAAATTTGAATTTATTTGATTTACTAAATCCTACTTAAGGTGAATCCGGGACGCAACCAAACACTTGACCCGTTGCAAAGAGTTAATGGGACCATTTTGACACATTCTCTCTTAGAATTATATAGAAAATTTGTAAATTTTCTCCTTTTGCAGATGGAGTTTCAATATTTCCATGACCATGCTGCTTTCTCTTCGGTCGTGGCTTTGAAGCAAACTCCAGTGGTTGATCTTTCTGCTTCTTTTGGCGCTCATGGTGTCGTGTTTGGCGCGGAAGCTGGTTTTGATACTTCTTCAGGAATTTTTACCAAATACAATGCTGGAGTTGGCCTAAAAAAACCAGAACATGATGTTTCTGTCATTTTGTAAGTTTGTTTACATACATAGCAACTAATTCTTATTTATTTACATATTTAACACTTGAAACTTTCATATTTACATTTATAACATTCAAAATTATAACATCACATAAATAATACCACCATTTTAACTTTTAACAACTGAAATACATATTTTCGTCATGCATAGGTTTATGACACCAAACTGTTATAATGTAAATACATTAGAATTGTGCTGCATGTATGCAAATTTTCCTTGCTTTAAATCACAAAAACAGAATTTCTTACATTATGATGCTTGTCCACGTAGGGCTGATAAGGGCGACACGCTTCGAGCGTCATATGTCTATCACCTGGACGAGAAGCAGAGGAGCTCCGTCGTCGCGGAGATCAACAGAAAGTTCTCCACCAACGAAAACACCTTCACCGTCGGAGGAGCGTATGCGGTCGACCCTCAGACCACCGTGAAGGCTCGACTGAACAACTCTGGCAAGCTCGGAGCCCTTCTACAACATGAGGTGAAGCCCAAATCCATCCTCACAATTTCTGGTGAGTTTGAAACCAAGGCTTTGGACAGGACCCCAAAGTTTGGACTTGCACTAGCACTCAAGCCTTGATTGATCAACTCTGAAAAGGTTGATATTCAAAATTTTATTTTTGACAATAATACAAAAATATTCTCCACAGATGTGGTTTGGTTTTGTGTTAGTTTTTTTAGGTATTCTGAGACAGTTGACAGAAATGTTGTATTTGCAATGTCATTTTTTCTGTTACATGATGCGAGAAATGCTCACATATGCTGAGTTTTAGATTCTTATGTTTTTGCATATCTAACCCTGAATTTTTGCCTTTTTTTAACATTTATACCTCCAATGTTTTCATATGACATCAACAATATCAAAGTTTTTTAACTTTTGAAAAGAAATGTAATTTAAAAGAAGGGAAGTTGGAATTATGGTAACTAACTATATGATTTTAACTTTATATTCTTGTGCATGGAGTTTCTTAAACTCATATTTTCACTTATAATTTGCTTATTTTATCATATAAATTACTATATAATTAAATTGATGTGTTAATCCATTTTATAAAGAGTGAAGTGTCAAAACAGTCTTTTACTAATTACATCGGACGAGTTTAGTCTCAGAGTTTATAGAAGTGTTAAAATAAATTTTGATTATTTTAAAATTGAATTTTAATAATTATTTATGGGGATTATTTTAGCCTCAATTTAAAGAGTTTAGGTACTATTTTGATAATTCTGTAAACTTTGGGACTTAAAAGGAGGGTTGTTTTGACATTGTCATTTCATAGGTCAAATTATGTATTATCTTTAATTTAATCCCAACAACTAATGTAAGGTTTGTAATGAATCTTGTTTTATCCATCGATTCGTATCACAATGGTAGAGCTAGTTTTAGAGAAGGAAATGGAGAGCTAGAGAGAAGCTAGTAAATGAGTCGAGTTTGAGACACTCTGACATGAGCTTGAGCTTGAGGTTGATTCTTTAATCAAGTTTGAAATAGAGCTAAAGCTTAATCTGCGAATTCTAAACGGCTTGTTTAGTATGAAAGAGAAAAAAAAATTTATTTTAAACTAGTATTATTATTACAGGACTAATAGAACGAGCAGTTAAGAGACAATTAATAATAAATTACTTGATATAAAATGTAAAATATATATTTTTTAATTATTCTTAAATTTAATATATTTTAATTATATTTTTTATTATTTATTTTTTAAATGAGACTCCTCACTCTTGAGCATGACTTGTTAGTTCATTGAGCTCAGTTCACGTGCCATTTATTGAAGAGCCCAAACCGGCTCATGAATCGACTTAGCTCACTTACACCTCTAAGGAAGACTCAATTTATGTCTTCATCCTTTATATAAGGGTACTTCACCTATATATATATATATATATATATATATATATATATATA
>JXCR01148651.1:395944-408199 GCA_002079205.1 Phalaenopsis hybrid cultivar | reverse complement strand
TAGTCATACCGAACTGTTTGAACTTGAGAAGGCAGCCAGTGAATTCGGACAGAATACCGGCCTCATTCACCCCTTCTAGACAAAATATTATATTCCAAAAAATAAATTTATACGAACCTGAAATATATAAATATTTAAATATTTATTATTATTAGTCTTCCTCAAAATTCAAATCTCACTCCGCCTGCAGCTCTTTGGATCATCGAGCCCCGCCATTACTGTATACATTCGATGAATCAGCCGTCTTCTTCCCGCTTTCTTCCTACAACACCTCGCGAGAATCACTCAAATGGATCCCTAGATCCGGTACCAGCAAATCTCTGCTGCCCGCTTGCTGTTTCTCCGTATTCCTCCGCCATGTCTTCCTTCTATAAATAGTATTTCCTAGGCTGTGTCGCTCTCCCTTGCATTGCATGCTGTTTTCTGTTTCGCTGAGATTGTTGAGCCGATGTCTTCTTTGTTTCTCGGGCCACCGGTTTTGCGGCCGGGAAGAGAGAGGATAGGATTTGTGTGTTCTCCGGTGAGGAGAAGACGGAGTGCCGGTGGAGTTAAGATGGCTGCTGATGGATTTCGCGGCCGGAGTGGGGAGTCTATTGAGGCGAATGGCAAGTGCGACTGCTCTGCTATGGGTAAATGTGCTTTTATTTTGTGATTGTGACATGAATAGGATTTTGCCTTGCTTTCTTGATTCTGAATTTTGATATTATGATTGATTTGGGTTGTGGGTGTTTTCTCTTGATGATTTGGGCGTGTCTTGGTTGAGTTTGGATGCTAGGAATTCGAGTGAAATGGAATGAAAGTGTTGAAAAAGCTCAAATCCAGGGGTTGAGGAGTGATAATCGTCCATAAAATTGTCAGGATTTCATTTCATTTTTCGTCATTTAATTCGATCCAAACAAGTTAGTATCCGTTAATTGGATCTGCTTGGTTTGATATGTGATTAACTCTGATGCTTGGATATTCTTGATGAAACCATGGTCGATTGGTGGATCATAGAGGAAGAAGTGAAGCAAATTTAGGATCTCTGCGTGTTTTATTTATATCTAAATGATAAAAGGGGATTAACTTTTGAAAGGCATGAACCAATTCATGAACCCAAAAAAAAAAAAAAACACTCGATTGATCTAGTGATAATTTGGCGATGTTTGAGGGGCACAATATGTAAATTAAATTTCTTCTATATATATAATAGAGAAAAAAAAATGTGGTGCTTCCTCTCATTTCTCTTTTATCCTTCTAGTAGAAAACCAATTCTTAAGATTCCATCTAACTGCATGAGCCGTGCATTTTAACTACCTAAAAAAGTAATTTTTTCTTATTAAGACAACAAAACTATGCCTTAAAAGAATAAAAAATGCTCTAAAATGCACAGTCAATTACTTTGATTAGGACAACTGCTTGCCAGACAACCACTGCACCAATTTATTGCACAATTCAATTGAAAAATTATGAATCACACAAACAAAATGAACCTTTAACCCACTGTTATGTTTTGAAACAACCTACAAAATAATCAGCACCATCATTAGTCTCACCTAAACTATTTTGGGTTGGCTTTATGAATATTATTTCCTATTTGTTCCTGTTGAGTGTTGTTCAAGGTATTAAACTCAGAAATCAAAACTTAAAGTAAAATTACTATTTTAATTTTGGAAACAATTTATGATATCTGGCTAAATAGTCTTCAAAATTTCTGATATGAGCACAAAAAAATAATAATTTTTTTCCTGTTTTCATTTTTACATATCTCGCACCTAAACTTCATAGTTTCATATATAACACTTTGGCGCTTTAAGCCTATGCACCAAAATATGTATTTTACTTTTTAAAGGTGGTAATAATGCTATTTTTGATGTGATATTAGAGATTTGAGTGCTATGGTGAAAATATGAAAGTTTAGGTGTGAGATATTGATGCATGAGAATTGTGAACTATGTGTTTAAATGCCCATAAATTTTATTGAAATTACTGTTTTTATCATGGGAGCTTAGTGCGGCTGAGAACTAGGGAAATAAATTCTTACTACCTTACAAATGATTTCAGGCTTTTTGCTTTTATTTTGAAGTCTGGCAGGGATTGAAGAATTTTGTGGCTGATATTTACATTTTAAGTTCTAAATGTTCCTCGTCGATTTTGTAGAAAGAAATACTTTGGTGCTTTCAAATGTTGGGAATTCAACAAACATTTCATGGCATGAATGCCTAGTTGGAAAGCATGAACGGCAGAAGTTATTGAAGCAAAAAGGCTGCGTCATATGGATCACGGGTCTAAGTGGATCAGGTATGCTTTCATAAATCTTTTCATGCATTCATACATTATTAAGCTTCTGTTCTCTTACACTTCAGACCTCTTGTCTAGATAAAGAAATGGCCCTATGAAATTTTTGTCAGCAGCTTTGTTATATTCACATATCGTGCAAGTATAATGCCTGCATGTACCATACTATCAAAAAAAAAAAAAAATCATTTTTTATTTTTCTTAAAAGCTTACATTTTTTATATCTTATGTATTGTACTCCCATATTTATGAGAAAACCTTTTATATATCTCATTAAACCCAAGATGTACGATTAGAGGCAATAACAACACCTCTTGGGAAGAGGTGGCTTAAGAAGCTTATAGAACTGTTTTGTTTGTTGAAGTACTTGATTGTAATTATCTCAAGGAATAATGATAAAGATAGAGCAAGTTGAAAGTCTGAGTGGGGCGGAACTAAAGGTGGCCGGGTTTGAGCTTCCAGCTCACTCAACAACAAAGCCTTAATCTCACTACGTGGGATTGGCTAAATGTATCCTTTTTCTCCATCGCATCCTATTTAGTGTCATATTTTCATTTAGTCCAAATAAATTAAAATAATTTTTTATACAATAAGCCCAAGTCTTCCTAGGTTTATCTCTGCCTTTCTTAACATAAGTCGAATCTAAAAAATCTAATCTCCTAACCAGATCATCAGATGGTCGACGTTTAATATGACCAAAGTTTGTAATTTAAAGGTTCATCATTTCATTATCTTTACAAATAATCATTCTTATTTCATTTGGATATTTTTAATTTAAAGGTCAGTGAAAGCTGTCTGCCTTGAGATTTTATCAACTTTTATCAATAAATTAGTGTTCATTTTCTTCAACAAAAAATTTGTGTGATAATAATTGTTCACTATATATGCAGGCACAATTCCATTATTTTTGCTCTAAAAGTGGCATTTTCATCAAACCGTGTGTATATATTGCTTGTAATAAAATAGGGTTGTAGAAAATAAAATTCATTGTTAGGGTGCTCATATTTAACTTGATTGTCCCCCACAATTTGTAGAAAATGTAGTCTTTGTTTTTTTCTCCTTATTAATTGTGCACTATCTAATTTTCTCAACAATCAATCATCAATAAATAATCTTTCAACCAATTTATATTTTTTCTCTCTTACACTACCATTGTTTGATTATCTTCGCTATATTCATGTTTTCACCCACAAGAATAAAACGTTTTCCTGTGTCACTTGTACATTCTTTTTGTACTCTCAAACTAAAAATGAATATATATATAATGATTTCATGGCCAAACATTTTAGACATTTCAGCCGATGCCATATTTTATAAGAATATCCCTTTCTTTTCCGCTACTTTTACATCATTACCATATGCTTTCCTTCCTTGTACAGCTTTTCTCCTTCCCTCTTCAATAAGCATACGTCAAAAGATATTAGCCATGTCCACCAACAAATATCCCATAATTATCAATGCTTTGCTCTTGTTGAGGCCATGTATTTTGCTTTGAACTTTCTCAACTATTAGAATGGACCAATTAAGCAAACTTTCTCAAACGTCATAATCTAAAGGCTTCTTTGGGAACACTTTTGCTTTTTATTTTTTGTTTTTGTTTTTGCTTTTGCTTTTATTTTAAAAAAAATATTTATTTAGTCTATTTTTTACATTGTTTTTTTCTTATTTTAAAAATAAATTAAAAACACTCAAAACTTCTAAAAGTTGATATGAGTATTTTTTAAAACAGCTAAACATATCATACCAAACCTATTTTATTTTAAATAAAACATAAATAAAAATAAAAATAAAAACAAAAACACAAAGTGATTCCAAATGGCCTCTAAGCATTTAACTGTTCTTGTTTTGAAAAAGAGCATAACGATTTGGAAAATATCTTAAAGAATTTATCCTTGATAAAGTTTTATGTTTTAGCATCATACTACAACCTTTTAATCAAGCAGCAGCATAAAGCATTGTGAAAAATGGCTTCCTTTTACAATTTTCTAATGGTTCAATTGCTTTTTTAGCTATTTCTTACATGATAAATAAGGCCTAATTATTTAGAAAAGAGATGTGAAGTGTCCGACATTTGCAATCATTGGAACACCTTAACGAAACAATCTTCTTTAAGCTAGCAGTGCTTAGAAATCCTGCCATGTTCCACACTACATTACCAAACCAATACACTAAGGAAAAACATTAGAGTACAGTTAACCTTGAAGCTTATGGCATCCTTTACTTGGGTCAACTGAATCTTAGGATGTAATTGGTTGGGGATTTGTTTCTTGCCCGCATATTTTTGGTATCACAACATTGACTATTATGGCTCACTTCTTCATTAGCTTGACCTTAATTTTTTTGGCTAGTTGTATAAATTTTCATTCTTTTTTTGTCCTTATTAAGTACTGAATGAGGTGTTAAACTTATAACACTTAAATTTTTTGTACAATTCTATTCAGGTTGGCATCAAAATAGTTAATTTTAATTTTGAATCTTTAAATATAAAATTATCTACGTGCCTGATTTGTTCACAATTTATCCTTTGTTATATAAGCCCAAACCACTTAAGCTCTTTTTTTTCTTCATATTATCATTAATAGGTGCTATTTCTACCATGTCTTTAATATAATCACATTTTAATTGACTTTTTCTTGTTTTACAAAATCCATCTAAACATTCTCACTTCCTCTATGCTCAATTTGTCGATCAAAGACTTTTTTTATTGCTCAACAGTTAGATCAATATATCTCGGATTTCATAACTATAGTTTTTATAAAGTTTACTTTGATGAACATTTCTAGAATTTGCTTTTCCACCAAAATCTTGATTTCAGTTACATGCAAGAACTTTATGCAATAAGATCCCCAGCTCAGCCATATGTGATCTTATAATCAGTACAGTTAAGATGAACTTGATGCTTATCTGGCATATATTATTTCTTTGAAGAAATTATGATTTTTCTAGTGGTAGCAGACTCTCATGAATAATGATTTCTATTAGATAGAGCAGAGAAATGATAAAAGTCAGAGTATGCCCCCAAGAGTGTAAGAGTTGAGGTCTCCTTCTCAGATGTTTAAAAGGAAACAACAGTGAGATCCTTCCATCGAAGGTATTTAGATGTGCCTGCTTAAAACATACCATCTGTAAAGAAGTTGGATCTTAGAGCTGTAACATGCGTGTTCATGGGTTTTTCTGCTACTTGGAATGGTTATGTATGCTGAAGCCGTTTGAGAAGAGACTCTTTGTGAGTATGGATATATCATTCAGAGAGTTTGAACCATACTACACTCTGGAGGTGAATTTGTCTTTTGATGACTCAATAGATACTGGAGATATGAGGCAAGAAAGAGTTAGTACTAGTGGTGATGGAGTGGTGCAACTGGGATCAATGTCATATCCTGTGATATGGGATGAATCAACTGAGGAGACAAAAATTGAGGAGATGGAATCCATAGGTGGTTGAATTCAAGCTAAAGGTGAGCTAAGGGTGTGTGCACGGAGGAAGAAGCAAACTAACAGAACAGAGTCTATGGTGCAAACAAGTCCTTGTTTTGGTCTTCCCCAACTTATGAGACACTTATACCATCCACCTTTGATTCAAAACTCCTAGGAGATTTTATCCCTCCTTTGTCCACTCCTAACCCTCAGACGTTAAGGAGGACCTCTCTCAGCATTGTGGGACATCCTCCTGATTGTTTTGGGTGGAAACTTCACATTGCGAACTTTATTCTTATTCTAACATCTCACCTTTGCATGAGGCATTCATTGCATCATTGGACTCTGTTTCTATATCAAATGTTGGCGGGTTGTTAAAGATGATTCTAAGTGGAAAGCGACGATGCATTAAGGCTCGGAACTCTTGATAAAAGTAAAACATGGGAGATTGTACCACTACCAGCAGGGAAGAAGGCAATTGAATGCAAGTGGATCTTCACGGGAAAGCAAACCCCATAAGGGAATGTGGAGAGGTACAAAGCACGTCTAGTGGCAAAAGAATACAATCAGACATATGACATTGACTATGATGAAACATTTGCACCAGTTGCAATAATGAGCACTGTGTGCACATTGGGTTTCTGACAACGAATGGTGGATGAAGACTCCATCAATTGAATGTGAAGAATAATTTTCTTCATTGGGAGTTAGTGGAGAAGGTATATATGGAGATACCATCAGGATTCAATACATCCCAGATAGTGGGCAAGGTGTGTAGGCTCAGGAAGTCAATGTATGACTTGAAACAATCTCCCCGAGCCTATTTTGAGAAGTTTAGAATGACGATGGTTGACAAGAGATATCGATAGAACAATGCAGACCACACGGTGTTCTTTCAACAATACGAATGTCACACTATCATACTTGTTGTATATGTGGATGAGATAATTCTCACTGATGATGATGAGACAAAGATTGCTCACCTGAAGGGAAGATGGGTGAAACAATTGAGGTTAAGATTTGGGACAACTCAGGTATTTTCTTGAGATTGAAGTGGCCCATAGACCTAAAGGGATGGTCATATCCCAAAGAAAGCATGTACTGAATTTTCTCATGGAGACAAATATGCGGGCATGCAAATCTTCAGCTTCTCCAATTGATCAAAACATCAAGATCAACATAGAGGTAGGTGAATCAGTTGATCGTGAGAGGTATCAAAGGCCAATGGGCTGCCTGATTTTTCTGTGCTACACTTGACCCAATATCTATTTTGCATTAAGTGTGGTGAGTCATTATAAGCATGATTCAAGGAATGGTCATATATATGCCGTGTATCAGATTATGAGTTACTGAAGAGTGCACCAAGGAAAGAGTTACTATTCTGGAAGAACGGGCATGTAAATATTGAGGGCTTTTGTGTTTTTGACTGGGCTAGTTGTATTGATGACAGACGATGCACATAGGGATGTTGCATGTTTGTAGGTGACAACTTGGTCTCATGGAAGAGCAAAAAGCAGTCAGTTGTAGCAAGATCAACAACAGAGGCAGAATACAGAGCCATGACATTAGGAGTTGCTAAGATGATGTGGCTGAAAGCCTTGTTGGTTGAACTCAAATAAAGTTGTGGCGTGACAACAAGTTGACAATCAACATTGCTAACAATCCGGTGCAACACGATAAAACTAAACTTGTGGAGATTGATAGATTCTTCATCAAGAAGAAGCTGAATAACAGATTGTTGGAACTAAGTCATGTAGCTACGGGAGAGCAGGTGGTTGACTACCTCACTAAGGACTTAGTTCAGTGAATTTAGCTAGATTATGTGACAAAATGGGCTTAGTGAATATCTTTCGTCTATCTTGATGGGGGTGTTGTGAGTTATCAGTTATGTGTAATTCGAGGGTTTTATTGGGTTAATTTGTTAAACATTGTACACCTATTTAAACTCATATGTTGAATGAAATAGCAAGTTTTTCAAGAGCAATCCATTCTTAGGAAAAGTAGTCTACCTCTCTTTTGGCTCGAGGAAATGGAAATCAAAATATTAAATAAATAGGCTACTGAAATTTTGGCAAATTATTAGAAGTTTCAGGCTCAAAACAACAATAAAAATAGTTATAAACTATTATACTGAATGGAACGTGGAAAAATCCCTCACAAATTAGACATCGGACAACTCGAGGAAGTACAATTATATAATGCTATGCTCATTATATTATATCACGGCTTATTTGATCACACAACTAACTGACATGGTCATATGTACGATCCAGACACATAGGTATGATCGTCTTTAGAGCAAAAAATTGAAAAAAAAAATGTGGCTATCATGAATAATATCTCACAACTCAAACAAAAGTAGACATAAAATTAATTTTTATATATAAAAATTGTGTCCAAGTAAACACGTAACACTATTCATGGGCCACTATATGAGTACATATTATACAAACCATCTTCAACTCTAGGAGAGGACCGATCAAACCACTTTCAATGGCCTTTACGTCCTACTCACTCCGCTCTTAGTAACCTTTCTATGCCGCCTCATTTGTAGTCTCAAGGCTATATGACCATCATCTTGAAGAAGAATAACACAATCAATTTCATCTACTTCGTTGGCCTCATTGCATTGCTAACGACAGGAACACTAGCAACACCTCAATCTTTCTTATATTATATCGACACCTACTCCATGATTGGGTAATGGTGGCTGTTTACTACTCATACCGAATGCTATTGGAAGCTTTTTTAACTGGTCAATATCCTATGATTTTATTTGATTGTTTTCCAAATTAAAAATTGTCTCATATTTTCTCTGTTTCTCTGACTGTATATGAAGCTGTCAACACTAACAATGATAATATTTCTATCCAATTAAATTTCTCTTTGTTTGATTATATAGTCATACTGATTATATTTGAAAGCCATCTCAAGGCTCATCTGTCTTATTTTATGAGCGTTGCCTTTGATTTTCTCTCTCTCTTTTTTTTTTGCAAAACTTACACACGTAGCACACAATTCTTATGTATTTACAGATCTCACACATGAACTTTCATATTTACATGCATGGTACCTTGGTGCTTTAAAGCTATTCATGAAAAGTGGATTTCACTTTTATAAAGTGGTAATAGTGTTATTTTTTGCTATGATATTAATGATTTGAGTGTTATATGTATAAATAAGAAAGTTTAGATGTGAGACATGTAAATACATAAGAATTGTTTAATATATGTAAATGTCCCTTTTTTTTATTTTCTTGAAATTTATACATGATTTCGAATGCATCATTTCCTTGGATGGCATGTCATTGATAACTTCATTTTATTTTTTGGATTTGTAATAAACCATACTTATTTTGTATTGGTAGAATATGGTTGCAATTATAATTTTGTCAACTTTATTTGATTCATCAGGCAAAAGCACTTTGGCATGTGCCCTGAGCCGAGAATTACATATACTTGGATTTCTTTCTTATGTGCTTGACGGGGACAACATCAGACATGGACTAAACAAAGATCTTGGCTTCAAAGCAGAGGATCGTTCTGAAAACATACGTAGAGTTGGTATTATTATGGGGGTCTCCTTTTTGTTTTTTAATGCTTGCTTTCATATTAAGTGTCAAAATAGTCTTTGACTGTTTACATGGGGTCATTTTAGTCCCCGAGTCTATAAAAGTGTCAATTTAGTCCCCAAACAATTTAAATTAGGGCTGAAATATTTCTTTGAGTGGACTATTTTGACACTTTTCTTCTTTCATATTAAGGGTGAAAATAGTCCATGATTGTTCACATGAGGCCAATTTAGTCCTGGAGTTTATAAAAATGTCAAATTATTCCCCAAACTCCTTAATTAGGCTGGGATAGTTCTTCGTGTGGACTATTTCAACCCATACTAAATTGACACTTTCATAGAACTGAGACTAAAATGACTCCATACAAAGAATCAGGGGACTATTTTGACATTTTTTTCTTTCATATTATGTTTCAAAATATTCCTTTACTATTTACATGGAGCTAATGTAGTCCTAGAGTATACAAATATGTCAAATTAATCCTCAAACATTTTAAATTATGGTTGAAATAGTTTTTTGTGAGGACTATTTCAGCCCATATTAAAAGTATTTATTGATTAAATTGGAATTTTTATAGACATAGGACTAAAATGACCCCCACTGGAAATACTCAAAGGACTATTTTGACACTTATCTCCTTTCATGTTTATATGCAAAATTACTGGGCAGATAAAAAAGAGAGTTTACAGACATACAACTTAAAGCTGATTTCTTTATGCTAACTAGCTAACTGCTCCATTGTTCTGTTTAGCTTCATTTGAAGTTATTTGTTCTTATTCATGATCCATACAAAGAAATGTTATTAAGTACAGTTTAATTTTTTACTCCTGAAATTAGAATTAATTCAGATTCAAATTATTGTTTTATAGGAGAGGTAGCAAAACTTTTTGCTGATGCTGGTGTAATATGCATTGCTAGTTTGATTTCGCCATACCGGGCCGACCGTGACGCCTGTCGTGCTATGATGCCAGACTCAACTTTCATTGAAGTATTTATTTTTATTATTTTTTTTTTTTTTGTGTTTATATGTAGCCTACAGTAACAAAATTTTGTAAATTGACATTTACCGCAGGTTTTCATGGACACGCCTTTGGAAATTTGTGAAGCAAGAGATGCAAAGGGTTTATACAAGTTAGCACGTTCTGGAAAGATAAAAGGTATGCTCCAGTTATCAAATCCGTTCCTGTTTGATTTTCCTAACGTGCTTATTTGCTTAGAAGACACAAACTTACCAGACCCAACTTTTCTGGCGTTTCTCTTTTGTTGAACTTAGTGCTAATAGACTGCTACTTAACCCTGCAGGATTTACAGGGATTGATGATCCTTATGAGTCACCTTTGAATTCTGAGGTGTGTTAATGTTCTTCTGCCTTATATCTTTATTAGGACAAGATCGAGTAAAGTGTTGAAATAATGCTTTGGCTATTTGCATTGTAGAGTTTATAAAAATGTCAAGTTATTCCTCAAACACTCTTAATTAGAGCTGTCAAAAAAAACTTCTTATTTGCAAATAGCTCGTTTTTGACTCGTTAAGTAATTCGTGTTCAAATAATTCTATAAGTGAGTTGAACGCAAACAAATTTCTTAAGCTTGAATTATAAACGATTCGTGCACAACAACTTTTGTTTGATCGTGTTTGGCTCGTTTTAGCTTGAAATAAGAAAATTATGTATATTATTTATATAATAACATATAATATATGCTTATATCTGTTGAATCTTGATTTGTCTGTGAATCACACTCCAAGGGTTAAGAGCGTGAAAGAGGAGAGTGACGGACATAATAAACAGTAAAACATCTTGTCTATTAGTCTTTTCTTATAAAAAAAAACTCCTCATTTATAGGGGAGGGTGTACAATACATGTTATTACATTTTTGCACCTTCTTTAATAAGGTTGTTATAGGATATTTTATGTATTTTGCATCTATGAGTCTATTGCTCGGCTGCCCTATGACTAGGTTAGTTGGGCTATCATTACTTTGGCTCGGTAATGTCTGTTTGATCTGCTGGATTCAATTGGCTTTGGGTGGGTAGGACTGACTCGGTCGGCTAGAATTGGCTGAGCGGTTGGTCTAGTCTGACTGTCAACACTCGATCTCTAGACGAGGACTTCTTGTCAGCAGAATGAGACCGGACCATCTATCAGATGATGGATCACCATAACTCGACAGGCGGTTCATTTCTTGACGAGTGGTTATTCGGGATGATTGTGAAGCTTTGTTGTATGACCAATTCTTAGTCCCTGAGGAGAAATCACGGGAGAGTCTATGGGACTTCTAGTGATGGCGAATAACCAAACTTTTTTCTCTGGTCATATCTACTTAAAAGTAGGTTGATACCTTCGCTCGACTTTCCCTTGGTGATGATCTGTCTGTTTAAGTCTGATTGGCGCGAGTTTGGATCGATCTTTTTGTCCTTTTCCTAGCTCGGTTGACCTTTATCCATGGCTCGGATGGTTGCATTCAAGTGGAACCTCTTGGTCTCCTGTTGGTGATCTCTTTTTTGCTGTACTTTCTTCATTCTGGATCTCTGGATTTTATTGGGATTCGTGTTGACATATTCTTGTTGTATAATATCTAAGTTTAAACATCACAACTCTTGTGGTTGTGTGGTCCTACACTTTTGTTCCATATGAATAGTGCATGTTCGAATTCAACAACCCACCTCTATTTTTCTAATTAATTTAAACGAGCCAATTTCGAATCGAACAAAAACATGAATATGTAAATCGAGTCGAACATGAACACATACTTCACTAGTAATTTCGAACATAATTAATTTCGAACATGAGTCAAGCTTAAGCTCCTTTAAGCCCTGATCTTTTACAACCCTACATTTAATAAGGGCTAAAATAATTTCTCGTTGGCAGTTCATCTTAAAAGAATCGATAACTAAATTGATATTTTTATATGCTGGAACTTAAATAATAAAATGTCTCCCAACAAAGTGATGAGGTATTATTTTGGCACTTTTCTATATATATATATATA
>JXCR01148651.1:324417-388402 GCA_002079205.1 Phalaenopsis hybrid cultivar | reverse complement strand
TTATATTCATTTATATCACTTTCACGTTATATATATAAATATCAAGTTTTGGTTTCCCATATGGGATTACTTTTGGCTTTTGTTTTTGTTTTATTTTAAGAAAAAAAAAATATTTGGTTAGCTTTTTTTTTTTAATAAAGAAAAGTATATATTTTTATTAAACGGTTGAGTCCGCGTGGCACTCTAGCATTAAGCTCCGCGAGTCCATTGTGTGCATTACATTTTCTTTGCTGTACCCAACACAAATCATTACCTGTGTGGGTGGCGGAAGATGGTGAGTGGTAGGCGAAGGGCAGTGGGGATGATAGGTAATGGGTTGACAGGCGGCGATGACATCGAGCGAAGGTGGTGGTGGTGGGCTACAACTGGGTGACTGCGGGCGGCAAGCGACGGCTCGGCTATCGCAGGGGTGGGCGACGGGAGGCTACCAACTTGGGGCGGGCGGCGGTGACGCCAGGTAATTCAGGTGGGGGTCTTGGCTGGTGGTCGACGGCTTGCATTTTTCACGATTTATTTATAATATGTGTTTAAATAGGGGCCTCTTTGAGGTGTTTTAAAATAGTAAAACACTATTTTAAAAATAGATATGTTATTTGTAAAAATAAAAAAAAAATATTTAAACAAACACTAATTTTATTTTTTTATTTTTTAAAATAAAAAATCCCTAAGATTTCCGTGGCATCTATGTAATTTCCCCATTTCATTACGTGTAATCCGTGGCATTTTTTAAACAAACAATAAGGGCCGCGGAAAAAAAATGCCATCTTTTGCAAGCTGCTCCCGACAATCCCCTGAATCGCCCTAAACACGGTACAGCCAAATAGTTTCCGTCGTAATGCCTTTTACCTCGTCGGGGTGCCGATTCCTTTCCCTCTCCCGCTACTTTCTCCCACTCCTCGGCCTCTTGTCGCCGGAGAACGGAGAGAGCCCTCCTCACCGATTTGCCCCTTAAGGGCGTCGACCGGTTCTTCGGTGAAAGGGTTAGCTTCTTCTTCTTTGACTTTTCCTTTGCTATGCATCGTGATCTGGAGTCCCAGCAAATTGTTAATGCGTGCAAGAAAGCAGTTTCCAGCTTTCATTATTCGTCTAGGTTTCGATGTTTTGGTGATTTATAGTTTCTAGTTATTTTTCCTGTGTTGATTTAATTCAATCGATAGCTTCTGAGTAATTTTGGTTTCCTTCTGGTATACTCTGGAATTACAAAGCGGGTTATCTATTCTGTTGAATAACAATGGCGGTTTACTGTTTCAGGTCGAGGGGCGGGGCGCCTGTTGTATGTATATAATTTCCGGAGCAATTGTTTTGAAACTGGTTGTAATTTAGTGGAAGCTGTAGTAGTTGGCAAGAGCATTGCCTGATTGACAGTTTGATTATAGATTTAGGTTAGCAATGGCTGTGGGAGGGTCGTTGCAGCTCACATACGATCTTGGTGTCATCAATAGTCGTGTATGGGCTAAACCGTCCAGGGTAATAGTAATTTCATGGTTTTCTCTTTTCGTTTGGAATTGATTTTATTGAGTTTGACTGTGTTTTTAATTTTCAGATCTCAGAGATAAAGAGATCGCATCATTTGCAGGGATGTTCCCTATCTTCATGCTTTTCGGTACTGTTCTTTCACATTCTTGTTTATTTTCTCTACCATCTTTCATGTCATGGTGTTTCTACATCGTTAGTATGGGACATTTACATACATACCACCCAAGTCTTTTGTATGTACATATCCAAAACGTAAACTTTACTTTTGTTAGATTTATGCCACCCAAACCTTTCATATCACACAAAAAAATATCACTATTTTAAACTTTTAAAAAGTGAAATATAACTTTTCATGCATAGATAAGGTGTCATATATGTAAAAATTGAAGTGTAGGTGTTAGACATGTAAATACATGGGAATTAAGTGGTCTGTATGTAAATCTTCCATTGTAAATTTGAGGTTGTAGTTACTGGAAGACAGAAGATGCTAATGATGGGATATTCTTGGTCAACCTAATAGTCAACTCTATGAACCTGAAGCTGTTCACTATATTATCTTATGGACACTCCGTGAACTGTTAAAATTCCAGATGTCCCAAAAATGTCATGTGGGGTTAATGATAAAGGTTTAAATTATAAGAAGAAAATCGGTATGCTTTACATCTTTTATTTGTTGATATTTTTTTTTTAATTGAAAACAATATCTTAGAGAGAGTCGTCTTAGATGGTTTGGTCACATTAAACGTCTACCATCCGATGTTCCAATTAGGCGAGTAGATGTTTTAGATCCGAGTTATGTTAAGAAATGCAAAGGTAGACTTAGGAAGACTTGGGCTTATTGTATAAAAAATAATCTTAATTTATTAGAACTAGTCGTCTTAGATGGTTTGGTCACATTAAACGTCGACCATCTGATGATCCGATTAGGAGAGTAGATGTTTTAGATCCGAGTTATGTTAAGAAAGGCAGAGGTAGACTTAGGAAGACTTGGGCTTATTGTATAAAAAATAATCTTAATTTATTAGAACTAGTCGTCTTAGATGGTTTGGTCACATTAAACGTCGACCATCTGATGATCCGATTAGGAGAGTAGATGTTTTAGATCCGATTTATGTTAAGAAAGGCAGAGGTAGACTTAGGAAGACTTGGGCTTATTGTATAAAAAAATGATCTTAATTTATTGGAATTAAATGAAAATATGACACTAAATAGGACGCAATGGAGAGAAGGGATTCATGTAGCTGACCCCACGTAGTGGGATTAAGTCTTTGTTGCTGTTGTTGTTGTTGTTGAAAACAATATCTTAACATTACATCTGTTTTGCTTTTCAAATCATATTTTGGGCAGATTAGGCACAATTTTTTGGTTTCCCATATTCTTCACTAATTAGGATTCATTAAGCATTTTGATCTTCAGAGGTTTCACCAAATATTGTTTATTGTTCTACTTGGGATTTTGACAATCTAGAGCTATGTTGGCATTGGTACATGATCGATTCAAAGTCATTATATCTGCCTGAGTCGAGCCAAGCCTAACCATTGGTTGCGTAGATATGTTTCCGGTTTGACCTAGCTAACTCGTTGTTTTGTAAATCAATTTGAGAGAATTTGATTTGATTCTTGATCCTCTGGAACAAACTCATGCATTCGTACGAGTAACATACATGCTACGGATTATGAACTCAGCATTAATAAATTCATGATTACGATTTTAAATTTGTGGATGAAATATGCATACCAGTACTCACACTTGTGACATACTTGATTTCAATTTTGATTCTATCTTGTAAAATATCAATTTCATCCAAGCTTGTGACATACTTGATTTGCATTATTCTTGAATCATGCACGGACCATATTTAACTTGTTGATTTCCATTCAAGCTAGTCCAAGCTAGAATCAATCTTATCATCGAGCGATTTTTGACTTGGGCTAGATTAATGACTTTAGTTCACTGAAGAACTTCATGTGAAATGCTTCATAGAATTTAAATTAGAAGAACTTAAGTTCATGTTATATTCCCAACGCTTCCTTTAGAACTTTCATTTCTTTATACTTTATGTTTGACCTTTTACCACAATTAGTTGCAAACTTTCTTAATTGCCATTTTTATTGATCCTAGAATTTACTTTTCATTTGTATCCAAGAAGAAAATTCTCTAAAAGATTGTAATACATTTTTCCTAAAGGTTCCAATCACCAACTAGTAGTGTGTGTATGTGTGCATGTTTATTGGAGGAAGGAGACGGATTATATCTTAAATTGAAATATTTGTAATTTAATTATTTCCAGAATTTTATCTTGTAAAACAATCTTCATGCTTCATGTTACATCATACTCTTCTCATTTTTTAATTATTTAATTTATTTTTGGAAGATTTACATACATACCACTCAATTCCTATGTAATTACATATATAACATGCAAACTTCAATCTTTACATATATGCCACCTTATCTATGCATGAAAAGGTGTATTTCACTTTTTAAAAGTTAAAATAGTGATTTTTTTTTTGTATAATAGGAAAGATTTGGGTAGTATTAATGTAACCCAAAGAAAAAAAAAACAAAACAAAAGAAAACTTAGGTGTTAGATGTGTAAGTAAGTGCATAGGAATTTGGTGGTATGCATGTAAATGCCCCTTTATTTTTTAAGGTATGAAGTTTGAGTTATTTGTTCCTTTTGAGTGCAGCGACGAGATGTTTGGGGTCTTCATGTTTCAGGCAGCATATACATGAGAAAGTACCATGTACCATATAGATACAATTGCTGCATTGTTCGATCTATTTTCATTCCAACTTCCGCGCCGGATATCCCTCTTCTGAAATCAACTACCTTTGCTTTGACTAGGTATTTCTTTGATCTATCATATAAAATAAGCATGTCTATTGTTGATAAACTGTCTCAATTTACCCAAATAGAATTAAATAATTGCATTTATATACATATCATGTTTTTGTAGCTCACAACAATTAATATACTTGTACTTGTACATCAAATGATAATAAAGTTGTATATACTGCAGATTGGTAGTTTTGAATTAAACCGTTTGGATGTTTATCATTTTCAATTCATTATCCTTGTCATTCTTATGGTATTTCAAGTTCTAATAATCTTGTGCTTCTGGAAGTCAGTATTCTGTTCGATGCTCATGAGATAAAAGTTTAAGGGAAACAATCTTCTAAGAATGTCTAGTGGCATACAAATTTTGCATTGTATACTTCAAATATGCATAAATTCTACTCTCCACAGTAAGACCTATGTTTTTAAGGATGAGTAAACTAAATATTTTAATAATTTTGAATCAGCAAATAAAAGAAAAATATATAAAGTATACCGAATTCTTGCACTAGAACCATAATAATATTTCCAAATATTTCACCGTCAATAATGTCAAAGATACAAGTTTTGATAATGTTAAATTTAGACATTGCTGTAATTTAGTGAGTCTTTTTTTTTTTCTAATTGCGCTGCCAACATTGTTTCGACGTAGTTATAAACGTAGGTGTATAAGAAATTCTTCCCTTGATTGGTTGAAGTTGTCTGGAAGAAAAANTTTTGATAATGTTAAATTTAGACATTGCTGTAATTTAGTGAGTTTTTTTTTTTTTTTTTCTAATTGTGCTGCCAACATTGTTTCGACGTAGTTATAAACGTAGGTGTATAAGAAATTCTTACCTTGATTGGTTGAAGTTGTCTGGAAGAAAATTTTTCCACAGAAATGTCAAGCAAAGTTGCTTTGGAGAAAATATTAGTTGTTTGGTGAATATAAGTTTTAAAATTTAAGAATCATTTTAAAAGAATGTGGTATGTGGTAATTGCTCCCAAACATAGGTAAATGAGACTTCGACAAATTGAATAATTTATTTAATATTGAAAATCAGAGTGAAAACAAAGGGGAGNTAGTTGTTTGGTGAATATAAGTTTTAAAATTTAAGAATCATTTTAAAAGAATGTGGTATGTGGTAATTGCTCGCAAACATAGGTAAATGAGACTTCCACAAATTGAATAATTTATTTAATATTGAAAATCAGAGTGAAAACAAAGGGGAATAGAAAATTAGAGATTTTATGACTAGATTTTATTCCCTTGTTTTTTGTTAAAAAGAAGATAAGAAACTATATAGATGGGGAAATTATTATCTAGGAAACATGCAAATGAAAAAGTAGCATATAAGTTTGAAATTTGGAATTAACTGTACAAAAGAAATGAAAAACTGAAAGGAAACAACATGAATTATTTTTTACTTCTTTATGAGATTTCCCTTTAATGGAATGTTGTTGTCATCAACTTATTGGATTGTTGTAGAAGAAAAACTATTGTCCGAGGACCGCTTTATTATAGATGGAAAATTGTTGTATACTGATTACTGTCGATTGAAAGATGCTGCTCACAGATTCAGAATTATTTCAACATATAAATATATGGATCAAACAATTTTAAAGCAGTGAGAAATAGATGGAATTACATGAAAAGCTTTTTTATAATCAAATTGGAATCACTTCTGAGAATTTATGTGCAATTTAATAAATAGATGCTGCGTAAATTGTTAGTAAAATATCACATAGTGTGCATATAATCAAATAGGAAATTTGTGGTAGGCTTGAAGTGCGCATAATATTTATTTCGTTAATTATTTATTTAGGACTTATCTCCAATAATAATTAAATTGTTTATATTTTCTAGTTTTTTCAAGTTTGATTTTATCTTTAGTTGAAAAAGTATGGACTGTGGAGAGTTGGAATTATGACCTACTAAATCTACATTAGGCTCCTCTTTTGAATTTCTCCGAAATTGTGCACCTTGCTATGTGCTTTTGTGATATTTACACTTAAAAAAATATAACTTTCTTGAATTTGTTGGTTAAAGTAGTGATGAAAAAGAAGGGTTGATGAAGTATTACATTTTTTTTTCTTGGTTATTGAAGTGGTTTCGTTCATGAATCTGCTGTGGAGCTGCTTGTAGATTTTTAAGATGAGATGACACTTTGCAATGCAACATCTTCTCAGCTTTTATTTGAGATGATATAATCCAATGCAGTATGCTCTCAATAGGCACTTTCTATGTTTTTTGTACCTCTTATTTTATTTATTTTGTTTATAATACTAGGTTGTTTAATTTGGTTAGATTTATAAAGTTTGATTTTGCTTTTATTATATTTTATTTTCCTTATGTAGTTGAATGGAATGCAAATCAAATAGATTTTAAGATTATGAACATTTTGAGTTCCATTGGTGGCTTGAAAACCCTCTAATTTGACACTTCTTCCTTGTGTTGGGTTGAAATCTAATAACCCTTTTAGCTTGAGATTAGTGGATTTGTCATCCTTAAAAGTGTTATATGATGCGCTAACTCTATTTTGTGCAATTTTTTTTTTCCACGATTTCTAGCCATGTTATGTTTAGTCCATCTATCTTCTATGCAAATCCTTCCACATCATTTTTTTTTTGTTCTTATTGGTTCTTTTTATTGTGCATGCTGAAATGGTTGGTGCACCTTCTACACTTTATCGTACATGCTGAATTTTTGTCTTCCCAACCATATAAATTTGTTTCTCTTTATTCTTCCTATTTCCATTGCACATACATGTTAATTTTCTCATTTATGCTGCACTTAGTTTAGCTATTAATGACATTTTTCCACCCAAATTTGTATCTTTATAGCATATTTGTTTTTACTGCATTTTAATGATTTTTTTTTTTCATTCTCCAATTTGCCGAGCTCTTTGGTTTGTTGAATTTATTTATTTCATTTTGCCTTGTTGAAGTTAAGATTTGATAGGGAGCTGTTATGCGCTATAGACTTGTGATAAATTCTTTATTTTGGTTGATACCTTAATGGCACCGTCTTGACTGAAGAGCAGACCACCTTTTTTTTTTTTATTTAATCTAAGAATTCCACAGATGCTTGCACTTGGTACTTCAACTAAAGTTATGTTTATCTTACTTTGGGAGTCTATATAGGCACTTTTTCTATCAGATTGCCTAAGATACTTATTTGGTTGCAATTTCTTGCTCTCTCACAGCTTCTAATAAAACTATACGAGTATTTCAAGTTGACAATCTTTACTTGTTTTCTTTTTTTTTTCAAAATACCCTGTCAAACTAAGTTATAATTTCTTTCTTTACAGGTCATATAAAGCCCTTCTTAAAAGTCCTCTTCTGCTCAGATTAGCTCCAGCAGTTGGAATCATTGTGTTTGCTGTATGGGGACTTGGGCCAGCCATGCGTTATGGAAGGACTCTCTTTCGTGTATGTGCGTTATGCAACATATCTTCTTCTAGTTTTGGGGACTTCATCTTGTTTGGAAATTTACATACCACACAATTCTTATATATTTACATATCTAACATCCAATGTTTCTTATTTACACTTATAATGCTTTTGTTTTATAAATCTATGCATGAAAATGTGTATTTCAAGTTTAAATGGATAACGATGATGGTATTTTTAATGTGATGTTAAAGATTTGATTGGTATGCATGTAAATATGAATTTTTAGGTGTCAGATATGTAAATGCATTAGAATTATGTGGTATGTATGTGAATGCCCCTAACTTAATTTGTCCATGAAGCTTCGTCTTGGAAGCAGCTGATGACTACTGTTATACTGCAGAATGACAATAATTGGAAAAAGAGCAGAACACGTTTCGTCCTTACTTCATATCTTCAGCCAATTCTTTTGTGGACTGGAGCGACACTCATCTGCAGGTATGTTGAAAAGTTTATCAGAAGCTTATTTGCAATAAGGTACCATCATTTTGTGGTTTTTCAGAGAACATTTTTCACTTTTGTGTTTAATAGGGCATTGGATCCTATAGTTTTGTCATCAGAAACGAGCCAAGCTGTGAAGCAACGGCTATTGAGCTTTGTAAAATCTTTATCTACTGTGCTGGCTTTTGCATATTGTCTTTCAAGGTTAGTTTCAAGATTTTGTTTGATGGAAATTTACATATGTAGCACGCAGTTCTTATGTATTTATATATCTTACACCTAAACTTTCATATTTATATACTTAGCATTTTGACGCTTTAAACTTATGCATGAAAATGTGTATTTGACATTTACAAAGTGATAATAGAGTAACGTTTTATGTGATATTAATGATTTGAGTGTTATGTGTGTAAACATGAAAGTTTAGGTGTTAGATAAGTAAAAACATAAGAATTGTGTGCTATGCATGTAAATGCCCCTTTGTTTTATTGATGAGTAAACTATTTATGTCTGAATGCTGAACTAATTATATAACTGCATTTGATGATGTGCGTTTATTAAATTTCTTTATTCAATTATTATTATTTTTATTTGTGCATGGGCCATTTATCTTCTTTGGCAAGGATTTTAGCGAACTTAAAAACGCTTCATGATTAATTTAGTTGTTGGCATACTTCTATATTCTGCGTCCCAATTTTTGATATCACTAAGGTTATAATAACTTCTGTTGTTTTTTCCACTATGACTTTTGACATGTACAACACATGAAAGCGCTGTTTACAATTATGTAATTTGAGGTGTTTCTTAAGATGAAACACATGAGAAATGCCTTAAGCCTTATGCATCATGGTGGGAGAAAGAGACTTGCGCTATTTGAGGGTGGAGCCATGAGGGGCACTTTATAGTGCATTTAATTAGGTGAATAGCAGTATTTTAAAGTTTAGATTGTGTTGAGCTTTTTTCTTTTAAATTTAATTGCCTAAAACCATGGTGGCATTATACACTACAAGAGGAAGATCTGGATGATACCAGATTTAACCAAAGCCAGAATAGAAATGTAAATACTATTGCTGAAATTCAAAAGGGTTACAAACAAAGACGTTTGACAGTAGGAAATTTAAAATACAAACATAAAAGACACCTTAGGGTAAGTACAAAAAGGGGTGGGCTGTGGTCGAGGTGGTGGACACCGAGAGTGGGGCGGAAGTAAGCTGGTGGATGGCGACAACCAGCAGAAGAGGGCATCTATAGGTACTGATCAGTAGGCAGCAAGGTAGGGGAAAGGTTGTATCCAACAGGGTGGCTCGTGGGATGTGGGATTAGCCAGTAGGTCGATGGGTTAGGCTCACAACAAGTAGTTGGAAGTAGGAGTTGGGGGTTGCAATAGTCAGCAGTGACGGTGGGAGGACATGATGGCAGCCCCTCGTAGGTATGAAGATTTGTGCCTGCCAATAGGAAGGAGCATGCGAAGCATATTAGTAAAGGCATGTTGCAGAGAATGGATAAGTTGAGGATAATTACCACCTCGGAGCAGAATACAGTCGGGGCAACACTCATCTTCAAATACAACCGTAAGAGGGAGAATGGGGGATGCCGACACTTGTCTTGACAGAGAACACTAGCATATGCCTTTTGGTAGGAAATGTAAATTGGGGCTTGTTTCTGCTGTTTCTTTTCTTTTCATTTTTCTTATGTTGAGATTACATATTTGATTACATCATTTGTTGTTTTGAGGGGAGTAAAGGCATCTTCGGTTAAATTTTTTTGGTAATGGAATTGGATGGAGCTAGATTAGGTTTTCGGGTTATGCTGTAAATGGTTGTTTTCATTTAGGAGGCATAATTGATTTGCATTTATTTCTTTTGTCTTGCATGTAGCTTTCCCGGAAGTCATTTTACATCTTGAAGAATTCGGCCTCTGCTTTAACCTATTTTCTTGACTAAATATTTGATAATTTCAGGCATTTTTAACTATTTTTATTTTAGGGCTTGTTGTTGCCATTTTCTTTAATTCTTTTCCATGTGTGAAAAGTTAATCTAGATCATTCACTCCACATTCCATCATGTAAATTAAGCATTAGTATTATTTTCTTAAATTTTATGATGATTTCATCATATATTAAATATATTAGAATAAATATTAATATATGTACAATCAGACAATGTACTATTAATCTTATGATTAGGACTGCTAATCGGATGAAATTTTTTTTAGCCTGTATAAATTGATGTTCTAAATGATTTTAATGAATTTGTTTTTAAAAAATTTGGGGGAGAAAGTGTTTTTAGGGCATTTTAAACTTTCTATTGGTTAAATCTTAAGAAAAAATTATTGATCAAAATTAATTATTTTGAGTTTTTTAATTAATGACTATATATTATATTAAAGATGAAGATATATTAATTAATGCCGCAAATGAAATGAGATTTTAACCATGATATAATTTTGAATTTATTTTAAAACCAATATAACATATAGATTATTAGTTCACCACTATTTTATTCAAAGCTTTTAAGTATACATCAAATATAATTTCTCTATATTTATTTTGTTGACAACTAAACAGTCATAAAATATTTTGACAACCAAACAGTCGTAAAATATTTTGAATACATTATTTTTAGTTCACTCTGAATACATATTAACCAAACAAAAAAAAATAATTCTCCAAGAATTATTTTACAGACAACTAAGAAATCTTGAATATTTAAAATACACTGTAATCAGAATTCACTTTATTCTATCTTATCTGCATTTCTTTTATGAGCAACCAAACTGCTCCTTTATTAATCTTTATTTTCTATTCATTTCTACAAAGTGTTGCTTGAAATGTTAAATCTATTATTCATAAACTTCTTTAAATAATTTTATCCATATCACGGTATTCTTTCCCATCTTGAAACTTTTGTCATTTAGTTTATTAACTTATCCGGTTGGCTTAATTTCTTACTTTTTCCCATCTCTAATGAATGTAATTTTAACCGTTTCTATAATATAATTACTTTTTAATTTATGCTTCTAGTTTTGCCAAACATCTATTTTAGCATCATCATTTTTGCGATGCTCGACCATCAATAACATTTTATTGTCTAATACTTGATCCATACAACATCACTAAACTTTTTAAAATTTATCTAATCCTTAATTATATATGCATAATTCTCCCAAGGCATTTCTTTATTGTAATCTTTCAGCCTTTACTCTTTAAGTTATATATTCATTTATCTCTACATTGTGCTAATATATTGACCAAAGGTGGTTAATATTAAATGCAATAAAATTGCTTATTATATACTTCACTATTGTTCTGCTAATTTTAAGCTCTTAATCTTCAGTCTCCCCATTGTGCTCTTGATCCATACCAGACATTTCTTTATTCTAATCATCCGGCCTTAACGATTTTTAGTTACATACTTACATATTCATTTATCTCTTCATTGTTCTCATAATATTGACTAATATTGGTTAATATCAAATATAATAAAATTGTTTATCATATACTTCGCTATGGTCTTCAAATTTTAAGCTCTTGATCTTCTATGCATTTTTCGCCATTGTTCTAACTTTTAAGCATGTTTTAGTAAATAACCCACCAATTAAAATCATATCATCTGCTAGCATGCTCCAGAACACATTACTTTCAATTTATATGTGTGTATCTTTATAACCAACCAAATTGTTGGTGGAATAATTTTGAGCAAATTAGTGGAGAATCAAAAGGAGAAGTCTCTATAAATAAAAGTAGTTGGTGGTGAAATAATGTGCAAGAAAAGATAAAATAAGAAATTATGCTATAAAAATTGTTTTAAATGTAAAAGATTAGAGATCTGGGAAAAATATAAAATAGCCCGTAGGGAGTCTAAGAGAACAATTTGTGACGCTAAAACTTCCGCTTTTAGTGACATTTACAATAGACTAGATGCCAAAGATAAGGAAAAATATATGTATAAATTAGCCAAATAAATATAAGATAAAAATAAAGATTCAACTCAAGTAAAGTGTATTAAATATGAAAAAAAAAAAATTGTTTCTCTTAGAAAAAGATATTCAACATAGGTGCGTGAGTTATTTTGATAAACTTTTCAATGAAATCTCTAAAAATACAATCGACTTTAGCGAGCTTAATATTGTTAATAATAATAAAATATTGTATTTTTACTGTCGCATTAGTAAAAAAGAAGTTGATGAGGCTTTTAAAGAAAACCAAGGGTGAAAAGTCTGTAGGACTTAATGATATCTCAATTGAAGTGTGAAAATATTTAAAAGGTCTGGTAGTTTCTTGGCTTACTCTTTAATATTATTTTAAAAACTAAAAAGATGTCTGAGGAGTGGGGGAAGAGTATTGTGGTCCCCATTATCAAGAATAAAAGGGATGCACTAGAGTCTCAAAATTATAAAGAAATTAAGTTGATATGTCATATTTTAAATTATGGGAGGGTAATTAAACAAGGTTAAGATGTATTACAATGATTTCTCTTAATTAGTTTGGATTTATGTCGGGCCGGTCTACTATGGAAACTATACATTTATTAAGAGGTTTGATGGAGAAGTATAAAGAGAATAAGGAGGTTCTAATATGATTTTTATTGATTTAGAAAAAGCTTTCAATTAGATTCCAAGAGATATTCTATGGAGAGTTTTAGAGAAGAAAGGTGTTGATATGACTTATATTCAAGTCATTAAAGATATGTAATACTATAGATGTTACTTGTGTTCAAACAGAAGGAGGATTGACCAAACATTTTCCTGTTTCAGTTGGATTACATCAGAGATCGGCTTTAAGCTCATATTTTACTTTAATTATGGATGCTCTTACTAGACATTTACAGGAGGATACCTTGGTGTATGCTTTTTCGCTGATGATATCCTTCTTGTGGATAAGACTAGAGAACAAGCTCAAGGAAAAAAATTAAATTATGGAGGTCTACATTGGAATCTAAAGACATTCGTTTGAGTAGAACTAAAACTGAATACATGAAATGTAATTTTCATAGTAGCAACTCTAGTGACAATTGTAACTATGTGTGATCAAATTATTAAAATATGTGAACACTTTAGTTATCTCGGATTTATTGTTCAAAGTGATGGTGATATAAATGGGGATGTTCTTAGTAGAATTCAAGTTGGTTGGTTGAAGTCGAGGAATGTTTCAGGTTTATTGTGTGATAGAAAAGTACCTTTTAGACTGAAAGGAAAATTTTATGAGATGGTGGTGAGAGCTACAATGCTCTATGGCGCTGAATGTTGGCCTTTGAATGAGAAGAATAAAATTAAGTTAAGTGTTGTCGAGATGACAATGCTTAGGTGGATCAGTGGCTTTACACTTGAGAAAAAATGTGAAATGAATATATTCGTGATAAAGTTGGTGTAGCTCCAGTTGCGAACAAAATTAGAGAGAGTCGTCCTAGATGGTTTGGTTACATTAGACGTCGATCATCTGATGATCCGGTTAGGAGAGGAGATGTTATGAAAGGCAGAGGTAGACCTAGAATGATTTGGGAATAAAAATGATCTTAATTTATTAGAATTAGATGAAAATATGACCCTCAATAGGACACAATGGAGAAAGATGATTCATGTAGTCGACTCCATGTTGACCTCATTTTTGTCAGGTATTTCATTCCTATTCATAGAGCTTAGGATCTAGCCTTAGGACTTTTCTATCGATTATCATAAAGGACTAGTGACGGGACTCACACCATTTAGAAACTCGAACCATCTTTTAACTCTTTTGCGGAGCCTCACAAGGGTGGTCCCATAATGCTGCAGAGCTTTTCATTTAATTTTAGTGCCTTGTTCTTTCTTTAAGATAGAATAAATATGTACAAAGATCGTATTATTCTGGAGCTGCATTCAACGCATGCATACAGGATTAAGAATGCAATCCGTTTACCTTGACCTGTAACTAAATCTCAGGTTCCATTATCTTGCCTAACACAGTTCAATAGGACAATCATGATTTAATAAAGCTCTTCCTTGCATTTGAAATATACTTGCTAAATGAAATAACTGTTGCTTCTTGGCACATCTGTTTGCCACATAAAAACTCATGGTGATGCTTAAGATTTGTGGCTTTGGTTCTATACTTTTTTGAAAATCTGAAAGGTTTCATATGCTTTTTACAAAGACTTATGGCTTTGGTGCTATACTTTTGTGAAAATCTGAAAGGTTTCATATGCTCTTTGCAAAGACTTGTGGCTTTGGTGCATTACTTTTATGAAAATCTGAAAGATTTCATATGCTATTTGCAAAGATTTGGAGTGGCTTTGGAACTCTTTCTTGCTTTTTATTCGGGCTGCAGTTTTTTTTGGGGGACTTTATTTTAACCATTGGAAAATCTTGTTTGGGGCTATTTTTGATCAAAGTTTGGGGCTGATTTTAACCCTGTTTCGAGCAGCTTTAAATGTCATGTTTGGAGAGTTTAAAGTCTCTCTCGGGGTTGGTTTGCCCGTCTTTTGGAGGGTTTAACGGCCATGTTTTCTAGCTTATCTTGATGGCTTTATATTCTGTTTGCTAGCTGATTTGGAGGGCTTTTCTTACTGTTTTGGGGCACTTTCTGGGCTAATTTGGGGTCTGGAGAGGTTTGCACGCTGTTTGAGGCAAAATTTGCGGGCTGATTTTTGGAAACTTTTTTCCACTAGTTTGGGCACTTTTAAGTGTTGATTTTTGGAAGGTTTGCCATGCTGCCCCTTTACCAGTGAGCCATTGAATCCTCCTTGTTGTGGAGAGCTTCTCCTCTCTTTCCCCTTCTCTCTACTGCACTTACATAAAGAACTATTTGGTGCTTTCTTGCAACATCGGGAAGTGGTTTAAATGTTGTATTTTGGAATGTTGGGATATTAGAAATTTCAAAAGAGGCTTCTTTATACCGTTGGATGTTTAAAGCTATTTTAAATCTGATTTTGAGGGCCGATTCATCTTTTACTTCTTTCTTATTTCATTCCCACTTGATTTTTCGTGTCCAACTGTGGAAACCTAAAATTTAAAATTTTGAAGACATAACCATTGATCTTAATCAAGAGTTTTCTTAAATGACTTAGGTTATTTAAGATGTAATTAACTATAGGAGTTTGCTCCTGTATGAAATTTGGAACCCAAATAAAATAAACCCTGTCTAATCCTTATATTAGGAAGAGAAACTTGTTGGTCATATATAAAAAATTTCGCAAATCAAACGAATGTCATGAATTCTGTCCCCTTCTCTCTACTGCACTTACATAAAGAACTATTTGGTGCTTTCTTGCAACATCGGGAAGAGGTTTAAATGTTGTATTTTGGAATGTTGGGATATTAGAAATTTCAAAAGAGGCTTCTTTATACCGTTGGATGTTTAAAGCTATTTTAAATCTGGTTTTGAGGGCCGATTCATCCTTTACTTCTTTCTTATTTCATTCCCACTTGATTTTTAGGGTCCAACCGTGGAAACTTAAAATTTAAAATTTTGAAGACATAACCACTGATTTTAATCAAGAGTTTTCTTAAATGACTTAGATTATTTAAGGTGTAATTAACTATAGGGGTTTGCTCCTATATGGAATTTGGAACCCAAGTAAAATAAACCCTATCTAATCCTTATATTAGGAAGAGAAACTTGTTGGTCATATATAAAAGATTTCGCAGATCAAATGAATGTCATGAATTCTGTAGTTTATATAATCATGCTTATTTCTTGGGATAAGCGTTTTGCTTGAAAAGGGATGCTTGATTATCTAAACTATGAAATATGTGGGATCTATTCGGTCTCATATTTTTCAAAATTAAAATGCTATTTTCTAAATCAAATTACATATATTTGCATTAAATAAAATCTAAATCATTTTTTCAAAAATTCTGGCCGACATCCCACTTACTGGGATAAAGGCTTCTTGTTGTTGTGTGCACCAAAGTAACCCTACATGGTACTCAATCATATGCCATCAAGATCAACAAAAGTCATATGTAGACACTTATTTACTCTGTATATTTCTTTTAGTTATCTTGACATAAAAAACACTTTTATAATAGATTTTTTAAATGGCAGCAAATTGATTATCCTATGCTAAAGAAATTTTTTAAATTTATGTCTTATTGCTCTCTTTTTATTAATTTATTGAATCGCTCATATGTTTTGATTTTTTTATAACTAGCACACTCCTAAGTTGTATTCATTCCTGAATAATGGCACTTAAGTGCTTCTTCTTCAATCATTCAACACACTCATCGTTTTCAAAATTCAACTATTTTTTTTACCAGACCATTAATCTATCTTGACACGAGAGTTTTCTCCAAAAGCTAAACTCTTTTCATTAGCCGGAAAATTTTCCCCTTTCTGTTTTCATTTCTCGCCCTTCCCCCTTCTATTTATATGTGTTTTTATGCCTTAGGATTTAGCTTATTATTTTCTTATTATATGAGGACGGTCGTTGGCGTTATGTTTTCTCTTCGAGGGTTGTATCGACAAAAAAAACTAGTGCTCTGGTTGTATCCCTCTCCCCGGTTGTGATTATCTCCCTCAACAACCACCTCCTCCTTCCCTTTTGGCTGCCAACCCTCGCTCCCAACAACTTTTTGCAACCAGCAACCTCCTAGATATGGTCCAGTCACCTTCCTACGATCCCAGAGTGCCACTGCTCTCTGTTGGGTACCCCAAGAGCTCCTGTAGTCTCTTCTCTGCCCGCCACCTCTCCTCTATTCCTATAACTCCCTCCTAGATTCCATCCTCCATACAACCATCCCTCGCTATAGCTTCCTCCACGCCGCAACCCCAACACGGTCACTCCTCCTAGCCGCCACTTCTCCCGTGACCATTGCCAGCCTCCCTCCCGTATACTGCCTCCCCCTCCCGTGAACCCAGATCCAGGCCACTGTTCTCTACCGTGACACCCAAACCTGCCGCTACCTATGTCCCTGCCATCCCTCCCTTTCCCTGCTACTACACTCCACCCTTTCACCTCCCCGCATCAGCTAAACCTAAACCCACAAGACTCCAACCAACCTTCCTACCTTTGGCTCAGCAGCCTACCACCACTCTTCATCTTCCTACAGTATCTTTTATTAATTGTGATTGTATTGTTCTGAGAGTTAAGCGTCTTTGGTTGTAATCCCATTGAATTTCAACAATAATATTTCCATTTTATTTGTGGTTTTTGATTTTCTTCGGTATCATGTCTCTGTTAACTATCCAAATGTCTATCCGTTCTCTTCTAGTGCATCTAACTTGATAAAATTCTCTACATCTCTTCTCTTCTGTCTTAGGGTTTGTTTGGGATCACTTTTGTTTTTTGGTTTTTGTTTTTGTTTTTGCTTTTTATTTTAAAATTTTGTTTGTTTAGTGTATTTTTTTGCGTGTTTTATTTTTTGTTTTTAAAAATAAATTAGCTTGTTTTTAAAAACACTCACAACGTGTAACAGTTATTTTGGGTGATTTTGAAAGCAACTAAATATATTTTATCATACCAAACATGTTTTGTTATGAATCAAAACAAAATAAAAACAAAAATCAAAAGTTACCCCAAACAACCTCTTGGCTATTCCATATATCTTTTGGTCTCATTTCTTAGTGTCAATCAAATCATAATAATTGTCAATAGTTTTTTATTTTATTTTTCTCATTGCCTTTTCTGCACGACTTCAACTTTTTTATAATCACTATAAATCTCTAGAGTATGTAGAACNGTAAATATTTGATAATTTCAGGCATTTTTAACTATTTTTATTTTAGGGCTTGTTGTTGCCATTTTCTTTAATACTTTTCTATGTGTGAAAAGTCAATCTAGATCATTCACTCCACATTCCATCATGTAAATTAAGTATTATTATTATTTTCTTAAATTTTATGATGATTTCATCGTATATTAAATATATTAGAATAAATATTAATATATACACAATCAGACAATGTACTATTAATCTTATGATTAGGACTGTTAATCGGATGAATTTTTTTTTAGCCTGTATAAATTGATGTTCTAAATGGTTTTAATGAATTTGTTTTTAAAAAATTTGGGGAAGAAAGTGTTTTTGAGGGCATTTTAAACTTTGATCAAAATTAATTATTTTGAATTTTTTAATTAATAACTATATATTATATTAGAGATGAAGATATATTAATTAATGCCGCAAATGAAATGAGATTTTAACCATGATATAATTTTGAATTTATTTTAAAACCAATATAACATATAGATTATTAGTTCACCACTATTTTATTCAAAGCTTTTAAGTATACATCAAAAATAACTTCTCTATATTTATTTTGTCGACAACCAAACAGTGGTAAAATATTTTGACAACCAAACAGTCGTAAAATATTTTGAATACATTATTTTAGTTAACTCTGAATACACATTAACCAAACAAAAAAAAATTAATTCTCCAACAATTATTTTACAGACAACTTAGAAATCTTGAATATTTAAAATACACTGCAATCAGAATTCACTTTATTCTAGCTTACTCTGCATTTCTTTTATGAGCACCAAACTGCTCCTTTATTAATCTTTATTTTCTATTCATTTCTACAAAGTGTTGCTTGAGATGTTAAATCTATTATTCATAAACTTCTTTTAAATAATTTTATCCATATCACGGTATTCTTCCCCATCTTGAAACTTTTGTCATTTATTTTATTTACTTATCAGGTTGGCTTAATTTCTTACTTTTTCCTATCTCTAATGAATGTAATTTTAACGGTTTCTATAATATAATTACTTTTTAATTTATCCTTCTAGTTTTGCGAAACATCTATTTTAGCATCATCATTTTTGCGATGCTCGACTATCAATAATATTTTATTTTCTAATACTTGTTCCATACAACATCACTAAACTTTTTAAAATTTATCTAATCCTTAATTATATATGCATAATTCTCCCAAGGCATTTCTTTATTGTAATCATTCAGCCTTTACTCTTTAAGTTATTTCTTCATTTATCTCTACATTGTGCTAATATATTGACCAAAGGTGGTTAATATTAAATACAATAAAATTGCTTATCATATACTTCACTATTGTTCTGCTAATTTTAAGCTCTTGATCTTCAGTCTCCCCATTGTGCTCTTGATCCATACCAGACATTTCTTTATTGGAATCATCCGGCCTTAACTATTTTTAGTTACATACTTACATATTCATTTATCTCTTCATTGTGCTAATAATATTGACTAAGAATGTTTAATATCAAATATAATAAAATTGCTTATCATATACTTCGCTATGGTTCTGCAAATTTTAAGCTCTTGATCTTCTATGCATTTTTTGCTATTGTTCTAACTTTTAAGCATGTTTTATTAAATATCCCACCAATTAAAATCATATCATCTGCTAGCATGCTCCAGAACACATTACTTTCAATTTATATGTGTGTATCTCTATAACCAACCAAATTGGTGGTGGAATAATATTGACCAAATTAGTGGAGAATCAAAAGGAGAAGTCTCTATAAATAAAAATATTTGGTGGTGGAATAATAATGTGCAAGAAAAGATAAAATATAAGAAATTATGCTATAAAAGATGTTTTAAATGTAAAAGATTAGAGATTTGGGAAAAATATAAAATAGCCCGTAGGGAGTCTAAGAGATCAATTTGTGACGCTAAAACTTCCGCTTTTAGTGACATTTACACTAGATTAGATGCCAAAGAGAATGAAAAATATATGTATAAACTAGCCAAATAAATAGAAAATAAAAATAAAGATTTAACTCAAGTAAAGTGTATTAAATATGAAAATAAAAAAAAAGTGTTTCTCTTAGAAAAAGGTATTCAACATAGGTGTGTGAGTTATTTTAATAAACTTTTCAATGAAATCTTTAAAAATATAATCAACTTTAGCGATCTTAATATTGTTAATAATAATAAAATATTGCATTTTTACTGTCGCATTAGTAAAAAAGAAGTTGATGATGCCTTTAAAGAAAACCAAGGGTGAAAAGTCTGTAGGACTTGATGATATCTCAATTCAAGTGTGAAAATATTTAGAAGGTTTGAGAGTTTCTTGACTTACTTTTTAATATTATTTTAAAAGCTAAAAAGATGTCTGAGGAGTGGAGGAAGAGTAATATTTATGAGGTTTGAGAGTTTCTTGGCTTACTAAACTCTTTAATATTATTTTAAAAACTAAAAAGATGTCTGAGAAGTGGAGGAAGAGTATTGTGGTCCCCATTTTCAAGAGTAAAAGGGATGCATTATAGTGTCAAAATTATAAAGGAATTAGGTTGATATGTCATATTTTAAATTATGGGAGGGTAATTAAACATAGGTTAAGATGTATTACAATGATTTCTCTTAATCAGTTTGGATTTATGTCGGGTTGGTCTACTATGGAAACTATACATTTATTGAGAGGTTTGATGGAGAAATATAAAGAGAATAAGGAGGTTTCAATATGATTATTATTGATTTAGAAAAAGCTTGCAATCAAATTCCAAGAGATATCCTCGGGAGAGTTTTAAAGAAGAAATGTGTTGATATGACATATTCAAGTCATTAAAGATATGTAATACTATTGGTGTTACTTGTGTTCGAAAGGAGGATTGACCAAACATTTTCCTATTTCAGTTGGATTACATCAAAGATCGGCTTTAAGCTCATATTTTACTTTAATTATGGATGCTCTTATTGGACTTTTACAGGAGGATGTACCTTGGTGTATGCTTCTTCGCTGATGATATCCTTCTTGTGGATAAGACTAGAGAATAAGCTCAAGAAAAAACTTAAATTATGGATGTCTACATTGGAATCTAAAGACATTCGTTTGAGTAGAACTAAAACTGAATACCTGAAATGTAATTTTCATAGTAGTAACTCTAGTGACAATTGTAACTATGTGTGATCAAATTATTAAAATATGTGAACATTTTAGTTATCTCGGATTTATTGTTCAAAGTGATGGTGATATAAATGGGGATGTTCTTAGTAGAATTCAAGTTGGTTGGTTGCAGTCGAGGAATGTTTCGGGCTTATTGTGTGATAGAAAAGTACATTTTAGACTGAAGGGAAAATTTTATGAGATGGTGGTGAGACCTACAATGCTCTATGGCGCTGAATGTTGGCCTTTGAAAGAGAAGAATAAAATTAAGTTAAGTGTTGTCGAGATGAGAATGCTTAGGTGGAGCAGTGGCTTTACACTTGAGAAAAAATGTGAAATGAATATATCCGTGATAAGGTTGGTGTAGCTCCAGTTGCGAACAAAATTAGAGAGAGTCGTCCTAGATGGTTTGGTCACATTAGACGTCGATCATCTGATGATCCAGTTAGGAGAGTAGATGTTAAGAAAGGCAGAGGTAGACCTAGAATGATTTGGGCATAAAAATGATCTTAATTTATTAGAATTAAATGAAAATATGACCCTCAATAGGACAGAATGGAGAAAGAGGATTCATATAGTCGACCCCATGTTGATCTCATTTTTTTTAGGTCTTTCATTCCTATTCATAGAGCCTAGGATCTAGCCTTAGGACTTTCCTATTGATTATCATAGAGGACTAGTGACAGGACTCACACCATTTAGAAACTCGAACGTCTTTTAACTCTTTTGCGGAGCCTCACAAGGGTGGTCCCATAATGCTGCAGAGCTTTTCATTTAATTTTAGTGCCTTGTTCTTTCTTTAAGATAGAATAAATATGTACAAAGATCGTATTATCCTGGAGCTGCATTCAACGCATGCATACAGGTTTAAGAAGGCAATCCGTTTACCTTGACCTGTAACAAAATCTCAGGTTCCATTATCTTGCCTAACACAGTTCAATAGGACAATCATGATTTAATAAGCTCTTCCTTGCATTTGAAATATACTTGCTAAATGAAATAACTGTTACTTCTTGGCAAATCTGTTTGCCACATAAAAACCCATGGTGATGCTTAAGATTTGTGGCTTTGGTTCTAAACTTTTTTGAAAATCTGAAAGGTTTCATATGCTTTTAACAAAAACTTATGGCTTTGGTGCTATACTTTTGTGAAAATCTGAAAGGTTTCATATGCTCTTTGCAAAGACTTGTGGCTTTGGTGCATTACTTTTATGAAAATCTGAAAGATTTCATATGCTATTTGCAAAGATTTGGAGTGGCTTTGGAACTCTTTCTTGCTTTTTACGGGCTGCAGTTTCTTTTTTTGGGGTCTTTATTTTAACCATTGAAAATATTGTTTGGGGATATTTTTTATCAAAGTTTGGGGCTGATTTTAGCCCTGTTTTGAGCAGCTTTAAATGTCATGTTGTTTGGAGAGTTTACATTCTCTCTCGGGGTTGGTTTGCCCGTCTTTTGGAAGGTTTAAAGGCCATGTTTTTTAGCTTATCTTAACGGCTTTATATACTGTTTGCTAGCTGATTTGGAGGGCTTTTCTTACTGTTTTGGGGCACTTTCTGGGCTAATTTGGGGTTTTATTTGGAGAGGTTTGCACACTGTTTGAGACAAAATTTGCGGGCTGATTTTTGAAAACTTTTTATCCACTAGTTTGGGCACTTTTAGGTGTTGATTTTTGGAAGGTTTGCCTTGCTGCCCCTTTACCAGTGAGCCATTGAATCCTCCTTGTTGTGGTGAGCTTCCCCTCTCCTTCCCCTTCTCTCTACTGCCCTTACATAAAGAACTATTTGGTGCTTTCTTGCAACATTGGGAAGAGGTTTAAATGTTGTATTTTGGAATGTTGGGATATTAGAAATTTCAAAAGAGGCTTCTTTATGTCGTTAGATGTTTGAAGTAATTTTAAATGTGGTTTTGAGGGCCGATTCATCCTTCTTTCTTATTTCATTCCCACTTAATTTTTCGTGTCCAACCGTGGAAACCTAAAATCTAAAATTTTGAAGACAGAATCACTGATCTTAATCGAGAGTTTTTTTAATGACTTAGGTTATTTAAGATGTAATTAACTATAGAAGTTTGCTTCTATATGAAATTTGGAACCCAAGTAAAATAAACCCTATCTAATCCTTATATTAGGAAGAGAAATTTGTCGGTCATATATAAAAGATTTCGCAAATTAAACGGATGTCATGAATTCTGTAGTTTATATAATCATGCTTATTTCTTGGGATAAGTGTGTTGCTTGAAAAGGGTTGCTTGATTATCTAAACTTTGAAATATGTGGGATCTATTCGGTCTAATATTTTTCAAAATTAAAATACTGTTTTCTAAATCAAATTACATATATTTGCATTAAATAAAATCTAGTGCGTTATTTTTCAAAACACACTCATAGGCGTTATGTTTTCTCTTCGAGGGTTGTATTTGACAAAAAAACTAGTGCTCCGGTTGTATCCTTCTCCCCGGTTGTGATTATCTCCCTCAACAACCACCTCCTCCTTTCCTTTCGGCTGCCAACCCCTGCTCCCAACAATTTTTTGCAACCAACAACCTCCTAGATATGGCGCAGTCACCTTCCTACGATCCCAGAGTGCCACTGCTCTCTGTTGGGTACCCCAAGCCCTCCTGTGGTCTCTACCTTCCTACCTTTGGCTCAGCAGCCTACCACCACTCTTCATCTTCCTAGAGTGTCTTCTATTAGTTGTGATTGTATTGTTTTGAGAGTTAAGCGTCTTTGGCTGTAATCCCATTGAATTTCAACAATAATATTTCCATTTTATTTGTGGTTTTGGGTTTTCTTTGGTATCTGGTAACTATCCAAATGTCTTTCCGTTCTCTTCTAGTGCATCTAACTTGATAAAATTCTCTACATCTCCTCTTTTGTCTTAGGGTTTGTTTGGGATCACTTTTGTTTTTTGGTTTTTGTTTTGTTTTTGCTTTTTGTTTTAAAATTTTGTTTGTTTAGTGTATTTTTTGCGTGTTTTATTTTTTGTTTTTAAAAACACTCACAATGTGTAAAAGTTATTTTGGGTGATTTTGGAAGCAACTAAACATATTTTATCATAACAAACACGTTTTGTTATGAATCAAAACAAAAAAAAAAAAAATTAAAAGTTATCCCAAACAACCTCTTGGCTATTCCATATATCTTTTGGTCTCATTTCTTAGTGTCAATCAAATCATAATAATTGTCAATAGTTTTTTATTTTATTTTTCTCATTGCCTTTTCTGCATGACTTCAACTTTCTTATAATCACTATAAACCTCATGAGTATGTAGAAATTTCCACTCTTAAAATCACATTTCTTTCCTTAATAACTTTTTGAGCTTTTTCACTCAATTCTTCTTTCTAGTGTACAACCTATTTTTAGATTCTCTTAAAATTTCTTCCACAATTTTCTTAATGAAACCAAGTATCTTTTCTCATATAAGGTTTGGCTTGATTAATGAATTTTGATTTTCCTCAACAATTTATCTTGAAAGATAGATAATTTTTTCATCTTTTAAATTTCACTATCTTTTTTTAATTAATTTATTTAAATTTCGTTATCTTATCCATAGGAATGATTTAGTTTAATTNCTCAACAATTTATCTTGAAAGATAGATAATTTTTTCATCTTTTAAATTTCACTATCTTTTTTTAATTAATTTTTTTAAATTTCGCTATCTTATCCATAGGAATGATTTAGTTTAATCAATTTCTTTATAATCCTAAAATATAAGTCTATAACTATTAATGTATGTTGTGTGGACAAACACTTTTCCCGAATCATCTTAAAAACATTGTAAAATGATTTTTTCTAAAGTTATATATATATCTGTGTGTGTGCGCGCGCGCACGCTCTTATCTTATTAAATTATATGCTATAGTCAAAATATAGGCTCTCTCAATTACATTTTTGTTACTTGTGTCATACCCATCATGAATCCTCTCGCAATAGATGATATTAGATATAATATGTTCATTTAAGTCACTTCCAATAAATATTCATTCTTTTTAAGTTTATGAATATTTATTTTTAAGTTTTTGTTGTTCATTGTTCATTTTTTCTGGAATTGATTTTTAAGCTATCTTCTCTAATACACAACTCGAGAAGCATAAGCATTTGCCACATTTATAATGTCATCATCGGTATCATGAAGACAATCGCCCTACTACAAGTCCCATTCACTTTCCATTTCTGTTGTTAATTCTTTTAATATACATATCTTATAACTTTCGTAATGTCCTTGAATTCTCCTCTTTACTATTTTCAATTTTGTGAACAAACAATCTTTATTTTTTTTTCCTAGACATTTTATCTACCAGTGCACTTACCTTACCATTCAAGCTTGTACATTCTCATTTAGGGATGTTGCTATAGAAATCCCCTTATTTACTTCTTACTTCAGAAACAATAAGCAAAATTCAAATTTAAAATAATTTCATTATTTTTAGCATATTAGTTTTATGATTAGCTATCAGCCTAACAATCAGCATCTCCCTAAGCAATGACTATTTTTTTGTGCATAAATTACCGAGATCATAAATAGGAGGCTGGTAAAAGTGGTGGAAAATGATATGTTTATTTATGAAATCATATATTTTGTAAAGAGCATGTTGAAGAGCTCTTGCCATATAATATTTTGGTGGTATATTTATATTGTATATTGCCTCTTTATTATCAAATATATGGTTTCTGTNTGAGGTTATGGTCATATTTATTTTTTAAGCCTATATAGTGCTAGCTATCTTCTTTACTGGAATCACTTAGGGTGCTGAAGCTGTATCGCCGTACATGGCTGAATTTGTAGATAATTGCTAAGCTTGATAATTTCAAAAGGTGTGGTGTAAATTACTCCAAGAATCTTGGGCTGGAATTTTGGGGTGGGGATGAACCTCCTTAGTTTCAACTCAAAGGCCAACAACTTTTCGGGCTGGAATTTCGGGGTGGGGCATGAATGGGGAATGGCTGAGTGGATGGCGATACATTTGATCACGGACCCTATAGTTCTATCATCTTGGTATACCAGCGGATCCATTTACCGATTTCAAAGAGCTTTAAGATGTAATGTCTTAAGGAATTTGATTAGCAACATCGCAAGCAAATCAAGTTGGAAATGTAACTATGTCAAAGAGGTGCTTTTGAGCTTTGTGCTAACTCATTTACCAGTAGAGGGTTTCCTGTATCCATTTTTGTTTAATTTTTTAGAGGCGAGGCATGGGTTCAATGCAATTCTAAGGTACTAAATGTGGCCAAATAGACATTCATGGCGCTACCATTAATCTTTCATGTGTTTTGAATATTGATTGGATTAAAGATCAACAATCATGATCAAAGATCAACGACCCTGCATGCTAACCACTCTTCAAACTAACCAGATAGAAGCGGTTCTTCAAAATATTGATGTTATGCATGATGAAGTTGGGCAGGGAAAGGATTGGAAATTATACTTGTACTTGCACATGATGCAAACGAGCAGTTAAATGTTTTGTTGTCAGACTTGAGGAAGTCAAGCTCATTATTGGTGATTTTGAATTGAAAGCAAAGCCAAGTGAGGAGGGGAAAAAATTTGTGTGTGGGAAACCAATTGAGCAAGAGTGTGGAGGCTTCACACGAGGTAGAGAGGGAGGGAGAGGAGCTGAAAGCTAGAGCAAGGGGTGCATTGCATGTGGGCTAGGTCATGCATTAGGGAGTACAAGGGAGATAGGTTGCGTGGAGTGGCTAATTTGGAGCGAGAAGTTGTGCAGGAGTCCAATGAGAGACATGGAGAGGCGGTTGGTGAGAGTTTATAGGAAAGGGGGAGATGACTGAGATCTAGGTGAGGAAGAAGTGTTTACTTTGAAAAAAAATGTTGAGATGGGAGATAAAGATGCTATCTTCTACAAAAGACTACCTGCAGACCAAAAGGTCCTAATGAAGGACACAAAAATAACCATTCCAGCTGTCAATTCATAGTCTCTGCAGAGGGTAAACCATCACATGAAAACTAGAAGCTCAAGGCTACAAGGAAGTGAAGAAAGAATATGGACAAGAAACAGAAACAAAAAAAAGATCAAGAGCTCATTGCCGGAGCATATTATCTGAAAATGGTAGCTATGATCTGAGAGGATCTTTTGTTAAGTTTTTCACATCATATCATTGGATATGAAGATGAAGTCATGAAGAGTTTGCATGTGAAAATTGATCACCAACAGAACATCATACGAGGGAGATTAAGGCCCGAAAACCTGGCTGTTGGATTGCAATATAGATTAAAGTAGATTAAGGATGAGTTTCAAATGTTTATTATTTTCTTCGAATTTTGGATTCACTGTAGAAATACAAACTTGTTCCTTGTTTTATGGAATTAGTTTAGGATGGGCAAGATTCCATTCAATTTTTATAGAAGATAAAGTTTTAGTTCAAATTAATTTTTCTNCCCCCCCCTCCCCCGCCGGTATACCAACAATTGTATATAGTGCTAGCTATTTTCATGATATTCAGTTATTTGTAGATAATATGATAGCGAACAAGGAACAAGGCACAAGTTCATATTAATCAATCAAATGGCTCACTGCTGGCACTATATAGCACAATAAATATTCATATCAGCACAAATTATCTACAAATAACTGAATGCTAGACAATGCTAAACCCTGAATGCTAGACAGGGTCATCCTCAACCAACAGTATTCCAGATTTCATCACAAATCCACTATGGCTATCTCCTAGTCAGCCTATGTCGGCGTTAAAAAGGGGGGNAAGAAGATTTTTGAACTTCACACGTTCTCTTTTCTACTTTTGAATTTAAATACCCTATTAAATCAAACAAAAAGTCACACATAAAATGAGTAATCCTTTTCATCAAAACAAACTAAATTTTACTATAATGAATACTTTGTTTTGTTCTTGTTCATGCCAAGCTTCGGCCCACTGACATTTTTCCTGTCGTCTGTAGAAAAATGTCAGGACATAGGCTGATATTTGCCTTCCAGGATGGCTAGAACCTCGCACTGAATGAAGAGATGATGCCGCAAGGAGGTGTCATAGATTTCAACTTAGATTTCAACTAGATTGATATGGACTACGAGCGTCCTCTAATGGACGTAGTCATCAATAAAGAAAAGTAGGGACTGCCTTCACTGTTGAGGGTGACCACTCAAGATGATGTGTCATGCAAATGTAAAACCGTGATAGCAAAACAAGATTTGATGGAGGGGCCCAGCCGAATGTCCTCCATGATAGCTACTCCAGCAAGGGGCCTGATAGCCGCCCATAGTGAACAACTACCGAATACTCCGCTCCGCAGGACGCAACGCAAAAATGCAAGCCGAAAGAAACAGAGAGCCTTTCTGCGACAGGAACGCAAGCGCCAAAAAGACGTGAACAGTTTTCTTACCCTCATTCCTGAGGGACATATTTACGATCCAGATCTAAGAGAAACTTCTGCCAGCCTGCCCACTACAGATGAAGAGTCAGGATTTGTGACAGAATCAGATGTGCCCCCGGTCCCAGATATCTTGTGCAGAGGTTGCTCAACATGCAATGTTAAGGTACCAGCCGGGACATCAGTCACGGGCGCATTTGTAGAATGCCCGGACTGCAACGTTTTGCATCTATAGCATTTCAGTACATTAGAAGAATACACTTTAAGCACCAACGAGTCTTAGACTCCAAACTTCGCGACAAATGAACCGTATGTCCCACAGGGGACGGATCAGCACACACCATGGAGCTCAGGATCATTTATCCCACTAGAGGCTGAATCTCATATTCTGGATCGACCAACATTAGTTTGGGTTTCTCGCCGAGGCCCGGAGGAAGGAACACCCCAGGCAGCTGCCAACTCCTAGTATGGTAGAATACTACAAAATAACCAAAGTAAATAAAAGAGAATTCTAGTTCTATGAAGAGGTTCAGGGAAATTTTATCAACATATTGGAGGGTCTGGAGCTATATACCAAAGTTTTCTCTGAAGCTAATGAAAGAAGCATTCTGGACTGCATCTTCGATTTAAGAGATAGAGGTCGAGCGGGCCTTCTCATGGAGAGAACATATTCCGAGCCGAAGAAATGGATGCGGGGAAAGGGAAGAATCACCATCCAATGTGGCTGTTGCTACAATTTTACGAACGACAGACAAGGAAATCCACCCGGGATCCTCAGATACGACCAAGTGGATCCGTTACCACCAATGATAAAATGGATGATCAAGAGAATGGTTAAGTGGAATATTTTACCCGCTACTTGCATTCCTAATAGTTGCATCATCAACATTTATGAAGAAGGTGACTGCAATCCCCCACACATCGACCATCATGATTTTGTGAGGCCTTTCTGCACGGTCTCGTTCATGAGTAAGAGCAATATTCTGTTTAGAAAGTAAATCGATATAGTCGGCCCTGGTGAATTCAGAGGAGCTGTGGAGATTCCTCTTCCAGGTTGTTCAGTACTTGTTTTCAAGGGCAACGGTGCAGACGTTGCCAAGCACTGCATTCCAGGAGTACGACACCGTAGGGTGTCTGTAACGTTCCGCAGAATGGATGACAGTAAAATACCATATGGATTCCAGCAGGACCCGGAATTGGAGGAGTTTTTTCCTTACGAGCTTTGAGAAGGTTGTACCTCTAGGTACATGTGAAGGGAACCCTTATCCTGGAGCATAACTTTGAAGGTCTGCTTGATCAGGAGCTCAACATACCAGGCACAGAGGGTTTACTTGCTTCCTTTTAATAGCATGACATGTATCTGATGTAATCAGTCTATGATGTATTCATATCATGAGAGGGTTCTCAGTGTATTTTAGGATGGATTACATGATGTACCTTTTGAGGCATTAACCTATGTTTGATCTGTAGCATCTTTATTGAAACAGATTAATGGAAATTTCTCTCAAATTGTGCCTTTTTGTCAATTACCATGTTTTGCGATGGATGAAAGCCGCGAACCATGCGATGGTTAAGAATTTCAATGAACAAAGAACAAAACAACAAATCTTCAACAACGAACAAAACACAAATGAAAGATAATCATAAACGAGTGAATAACAAAACAAATTTCTTTTTAAATCAACCTATTAAAATTAAAACTTTAAAAACACATTTTGAAATATTAAATTGTGATAAAAACAACAAGAAAATAAAACAGAGCTATTGAGTAGATTCTTCCGTTTTCGGAATTTCTTACTCTTTGTGCGTGCAGCACAACCATCGTTATCTACATTAACTCTCTGCACATCGTCGTAGAATTTCACATTCTACACAAAAAACTCCACAAAGCTTTACAAATCTCCTTCAACAAGATCAACCTTTTTCACATGATACATTTCTATAAATTCAACGCTACTAACTTTCTTTTGAGAATTGACCTACATTTCAATTCTCATTTCTGAATCAGTCCTACATTTCTGATTCATTACATTCGAGGTTGGTCCTTACATTCCGACACTCTCCTTTGAGAATTGAACTACATTTCAATTCTCACTTCTGAATCAATCCTTCATTTCTGATTCATTACATTCGAGGTCGGTCCTTACATTCCGATGCTTTCCTTTGAGAATTGACCAACATTTCAATTCTCATTTCTGAATAAGTCTTACATTTCTGATTCATTACATTTGAGGTCGGTCCTTACATTCCGACGCTTTCCTTTGGAAGTTGATCTATATTTCATTCTCATTTCCGAATCAGTCCTACATTTCTGATTCATTACATTCGAGGTCGGTCCTTACATTCTTCTCATTTCTGAATCAGTCCTACATTTCTGATTCATTACATTCGAGGTCGGTCCTTACATTTTGACACCCTCTTTTGAGAATTAACCTATATTTTAATTCTCATTTCTGAATCAGTCCTACATTTTTGATTCATTACATTCGAGGTCGGTCCTTACATTCCAACGCTTTCCTTTGAGAATTGAACTACATTTCAATTCTCATTTCCGAGTCAGTCCTACATTTATGATTCATTACATTCGAGGTCGGTCCTTACATTCCGACACTTTTTTTTTTAGAATTGACTTATATTTCAATTCTCATTTTTGAATCAGTCATACATTTCTGATTCATTATATTCGAGGTCGGTCCTTACATTCTGACATCCTCTTTTGAGAATTGACATACATTTCATTTCTCACTTCTGAATCAGTCCTACATTTTTTATTCATTACATTCGAGGTCGGTCCTTACATTTTGACGCCCTTTTTTTAGAATTGACCTATATTTCAATTCTCATATCTGAATCAATCCTACATTTTTGATTCATTACATTCGAGGTCGGTCCTTACATTCCGACACTTTTCTTTTGAGAATTGACCTACATTTTAATTCTCAGTCCTGAATCAGTCCTACATTTCTGATTCAATACATTCGAGGTCGGTCCTTACATTCCGACACTTTCTCTTAAGAATTGACCTACATTTCAATTCTCTTTTTTGAATCAATCCTACATTTCTGATTCATTACATTCGAGGTCGGTCCTTACATTCCGACACTTTCTTTTGAGAATTGACCTACATTTCAATTCTCACTTCTGAATTAGTCCTACATTTCTGAATCATTTCATTCGAGGTTAGTCCTTACATTCCAACACTTTCATTTTGAGAATCAATCCTACATTTCATTCTCATTTCCGAATCAGTCCTACATTTCTGATTCATTACATTCGAGGTCGGTCCTTACATTCTCTCATTTCTGAATCAGTCCTACATTTCTGATTCTTTACATTTGAGGTCGGACCTTACATTCCAACACATTTCTGAATCAGTCCTACATTTCTGATTCATTACATTCGAGGTCGGTCCTTACATTCTGATGCTTTCTTTTGAAAGTTGACCTACATTTCAATTCTCATTTCTGAATCAATCCTACATTTCTGATTCATTACATTCGAGGTCAGTCCTTACACTCCGACTCTCTTTCTCTCTCTTTTTGAATTGATATCTGAATTTCAATTCCTACCTCGGGTCAGCACTTACATTCTGACTCACATCCTTTAGAAATCTTTGAAATTTCATAACTCAAAGTCCACTCTCCAATCCCCAGCAAGAGTCCCTACTTCTCGACTTGATTAAGCACACACCTGTTAATTCCCCGACAGAAACAAATCACACACACAAATCTACACATTCTTATTAGTTTTTACTGATCTAGTCGGTCATTGCCAATACGTGCGGTGTGCTTGCCCAGCACACCCCACTTATTGGGGGTCCATTTGTTGACCTCAATTTTGGTTTAGGTTTAGTTTTTTCCTCTTTTGTAGCCTAGGGTCTAGCAATAGGACTTTTCCTGTTGACTATTCTTAGAAAACTAGACATGAAACCCTCACCATTAGAAATTCCAAACTCTTCTCCACTCAACTTGAAGTTTCACATATTGCTCTCAACATCTAGCACTTAGTAAGTGGGGTCACTGTGGGGCAAACTCAAGATGGTTAAAATTGGGACCTTAAGGTTGACCTTGGGTGTTGGTCTGGAGCTAAGGCACTCACTACACTTATCTACACCCACATTCACTCACAACCCTAAACTCAAATTTCTAGCCTAGATCCCTTGATCTTTTGGGATACTCATGTAGATGGTCCCCTAAACCTACTAGCCCTAGGGCTATGGTTTGGCTAAGACCACTATGTAGAGGACCCAAAATGGGGTTTCCATTGGTCCATGGCTTGTTGGTGATGATTGGTACCTCAACTCTACCAAAACACCCATCTTGGCCTTTTACCCCTAAAACACCCCTAAATTACCAAAATACCCCTCCATAACTCAAAATTCCAAAAATTTCAAAATTTTCCAGAAAAACCCATTAAATCCTAAATATTCCGAATTTCATTTCTCTTAACTACCATATGACTCAATTTGGCCAATTTGACCACCTTTAACCAAAATCCCCAAATTGCACTTTAAAGACTCAAATTTCCCCAAATCCAACTCAAATGTCCATCAATTTGATCTCCATTATGACCCCAATTCCAATCCTAAACTCAAATTCACTTTTGATATGATGAAACTAAACTAAATCCAAGCCTAATTGGCCCATGATTTGAGCCCTATTTTGAGTTAGGTTAAAGCCCCAATTTTGACCATATGACCTAATCTCACAAAATTGAACCCATACCCTAGTCAATTGGCCTCAAAAAATGTTGCAAAATCTTAATAACATTTTTATACATCAAAATCAACCATTAATTAGCCTTGGTGAAGTCTCAAATCCATTTGATTTTGACCTAAATCAAAAATTCCCAAATTTAGCCCCAAATTGGCTAAGTCCCCAAATTTAACCCAATTGATTATCTTAACCTCAAAATTGTCATCCAATTCATGTTGAAAACTCTTCATGAGGTCCCTATTGACCATTTACAACAATCAATTTTGACTTAGCCCAAGGCTAACCCAAGCTAGACCGAAGCCTAGCCCAACATGACCAAATCGAGTAAAGTTCAAAATTCCCTCAAATTGACCCTTCAATTAAACTCAAAACAACACCCATCCTTCACCAAAGTCATTCCTTATGATCATATACACCAAATCCAACAATCAATTGGGCCAATTTACATGGCTAGCCTAGCCCAAACCCAAGTTTTGGTCATTTGCACCCACTTGGACCCATGCACTAAATGTTACCTAACAACCCTAAAGCCACCAAATTAACTCCACCACAGCCATTAGTTGGACTTAGTGACCAGTCCAAACACCATGAAACCACATAAATTAAGTCATGGACCAAATGTCCCCCAAATTAAGGGATCTTATTTCCAAAAATGCACATGCTTAAGATATCTTTACCAAATCAAAGCACATTTGCATTTAATTGTTGTGATGGATTCCTCTGGGTTCCCTGAGCTCCTAGACACCTCCCCCCGGCCAGCCAGCCTAGTCACCGGAAAAGCCCAAAACAGAGAGCCACTCCCATGGCACCTCACTCAAATCAAACCTAGAGGCCAGCTCATCCAAATCAAATTGAAGAGCTCCTCTGCCCTCCACCTAAGCACCACAATGCACCCAAAATTATGCCCTGAGAACCACCCCATGACCATTTTTATAAAAACTCACCTCCCACGTCCATGGGAGGTGAGCTGAAATTTTCTTAGAGGCCTCTCCAAACTTCACACAGAGCTTCCCTAAGATCCTCTCAGTGCATTCCAACCATTTTCTCTCACCCATTCACATTGTCGGAGCTCAATTTTGAGCTTGAAACCTTGCTGGAAACCAGGATAGAGCCCAATACACCTCCACACTCCACCAAACTTCAATTGCTTGTGCTCACACCTTCACAATAGCAAGAGAAGACAAAGCCCCATCAAATTACCCTATAAAATAGCCTCCACCATAGCTCTAGACCAACACCTGAAATCGAACTTCGTCAAATTCATACCTAGGCCTTACACCAAGACCAGGGACTCAATCCCTAGCCTCCTTGGACCCAAATGAACGTGCCGAGCACCTCTGATTGAAGCCTCCCTTCTCAGAGCAATTAGCCTCCTTGGACCCCAATGAACGTGCCGAGCACCTCTGATCGAAGCTTCCCTTCTCAGAGCAAAGTATAAACTCCTAAAGAATGTGTCGAGCACCTCTGATTGAAGCCTCCCTTCTCAGAGCAAAGGTATAAAACACCTTCCTCCTCCCGAGCTTATTTTGATTCTCCATTTACTTAAACTTGATTTCATGGCATCTTAACCATATGGATGTGTTCGTCTCACTACAACGAACGTGCCGAGCACCTCTGATCGAAGCTTCTCTTCTCAGAGCAAAGGTATAAAACTCCTCCTCCTTCCGAGCTTATTTTGATTCTCCATTTACTTAGGCTTGATTTCATGGTATATTAACCGTATGGATGTGTTCGTCTCACTTAGACGAGTCCATAAGATCAAACCCGAAGTGATTTGGTTAAGTCTAGGCTGAGATTTTAAGGTTTTAGTGTGGACGGGCACGTGATCATTCTATCAAAGACGATGATGGGGAACCGTTCGATCAAGCGTGTATCAAATGCACGGGGGAGATTGAGCCGACAGCGCTTCGGGACATAAACAGCGGGTCGAGTCAGCAAGTTACGTGGACAGTGGCGTCCAACCAGAGCGTGCCACGCATGCCTTCGGAGCTGCCTAGGATCTAGTCAGCACGCGTTTAAATAGATAAATAGGGCTTTTCTTATTTATTTAAATACCCTTAACTTAGAAAATTCATAATTAAATAGATAAATAGGGCTTTTTCTTATTTATTTAAATACCCTTAACTTAGAAAATTCATAAATTAGATAAATAGGGCTTTTCTTATTTATTTAAATACCCTTAACTTAGAAAATTCATAACTTTGCGTAGAAAAATCACCGGCGGCAACCAACAAGAGCGCGCCACACATGTCTTCGGAGCTGCCTAGGATCTAGTCAGCAACGCGCTGTTTAAATAGATAATAGGGCTTTTTCCTCGCATGCCTTCGGAGCTGCCTAGGATCTAGTCAACACACGCTGTTTAAATAGATAAATAGGGCTTTTTAAATTATTTAAATACCCTTAACTTAGAAAATTCATAACTTTGTGTAGAAAAATCACAAAAATAAAATCAAAATACCCTCTTGCTCAGTGAACAGAGGAGAACAATGTGGATTAAATTTCAAGTCCATTTGATGCATATTATATTTCTAATTAATTAAACACTATTTGGGATCTTTTGATTCTCCTTGCATATTGACACATCACCTTGGCTTGAAATTTTGGCATGTTGTAGCCTCTGTAGGGGGAAACATCCTTTGATTTTTCTAAAGTCAGAGGAGGTTCCTATATAGAGATCCATATTTTTCAAGAACTTCTACATTATTTCTTTAAAATAATCATGTAAATTAGCATATTGATTAGAAAATCCTAAAAAAATTTTGGAATGTTCACCATGACTAGAGAAACCTTTGAAAATGATTTCATGGGTAGAGTCATTTAAAATACCCTTAAATTTTATAAATACTAAATCACTAAAACAATTAATTTTCAAAAATATAAATATTTAAATGACTTGTTTTTTTATCTCCACTATGATTTATGATCCAGAGGAGAAATTTAAACATTTAAATGACTTGATTTTTTATCTCCACTGTGATTTATGATCTAGAGAACTTGAAAATAATTAATTTTGGAAAATATAAACATTTAAATGACTTGATTTTTAATCTCCACTGTGGTTTATGATCTAGAGAACTCATCCATAAAAGTTTCAAAATATTTTGAGTTCATTTAATAACTTAAATTGATTTTTAAAGATAAATTCCACTCAATTTCAAAATATTTTGAGTTCATTTGATAACTTAAGTTGATTTTTAAAAATAAATACCACTTTTGACACTTTAAAATATTTTGAGTTCATTTGATAACTTAAGTTGATTTTTAAAGATAAATACCACTTTTGACAATTAAATGATTTTTTAAAAATTAAAATAAAACTCAAAAGATTATGAAGTTTTGTTTTTTTGAGTGTTCTGTGATTAGGGGTATTTTCTAAAAATAAAATGATATTTAAAATAAAAACTTGATTTTTAGCCTACTTTAAATATTTAAATAATTAAAAATTCATAAAAATCACAAAAATAATAAAATTCATAGAAATGTTCTAAATTGCTTCCTAATCACTTAGGAACATTAGAATATTTTTACTAATTTTCTAAATAAAGATATTTAACTTAAAAGCCTAAAAATAATCTTTAAAGGCTAAAAATGAGTTTTTCCCTAAAATAATTCCAGTAAATCAAAGAAAAATAAAAGAAATATAAAATTTGCTCCTCTAGGTTCTCTGACCTTAGAGAGATTTTTCAAAAGTACAAAACTTAATTTTCATCACCTAAAATACTTTTTTTTATTAAATAACCCAGAACTTGAAATAATTCTAATAAATCACAGCAAATTCAAAAAATTATGAAATTTGATTCAAAGGCTTATCTTGTCTAGGTCTACTTCTAGTAAAAATTTCAAGGGGTTAGAATTTACCTTGGTCAAGTTAGGAATTTTCTTTGGAAAATACTATTTTTGCATGTAAATAATTACATAAATTAAATAAAATTTTAAAAAATCACATTTTCTCCTCTGATGTCTCAATTGACCCATGAATGAGGTAGGATAAAAATTTCAAAGTCATTTGAATTGAATTTGACAAATTATGAAGTGTTAGAGTCTTAGGGCAAATGTGCAATTTTGGAAATGTTGCCTTAATTAACTTTTAGGCTTAATTCTAGGAGGGGAATGGGTAACCTCTGATCTTAATCAATTTATTTGATGCTTGAAGCATAAGGGGTTAATTGGTAGAAACCAATCTCCAATCAATTTATTTGATTTTGAAACATAAAGGGGTTTAATTATTAGAAACCAACCTCACTTTCTAATCAATTTATTTGATATTTGCAACACAAGGGGTTAATTGGTAGAAACGAATTTCACTTTCTTAATTAAGATTAATAAATTTCTAATTTATTAAAATTTGGAAGTTTATTAAAATTAAATGATCCTCGACTTAGGGGTATGAATTTTGAAATCAATAATTAATCAATTTAATACCCCTATCTCGATTTTCAAATAGAATCCAAACCATGAATCATGACCACTTAAAGCTGAACTTTTTCAAAGCTAATTAAGACACTCACATAGGCCTTAAAGGCTTTGTGGTGACTTAAGCTAAATCAGAAATTGATTAAACAAGGATTAGAGAAATAAACATGACTAAATCAAACATCCTTGAAACGCCACTGAGCCCAATTAGGATTAAAAATTTGGCTAAGTGTTCGAATTACAATAACTTGCCCCTTTAAGGGTCTTCACCCACATAATTCTTAAATTGAATCACAAGTGATAATTACCCTATTCTTAGGGATAATTGAGACATCAATGTTCACTGAGTAATAAGGGTATTTACAGGATGGACCATTAAGCAACATAATAAGTTTAAATGGACTCGAGGCTTTTCACCAGTTGGTGAGAGGGAGGCATGGACCTGCTTCCCCCTCCTAACTTGTGGGATACCTAAGAGGACTATTAAACTTAATATTCTTCGCTCAATGAAATCATCCTTAATTAAACTTTTAATGCTCACCAAGATATGACATAGGGTTAGGAAAATTACCAAAATTTTACCTTTCCTGCTCTTCATAAACTACCCTAACATGCATTTTAAGTTTCAGGTGGTGGAACGAGAAGACTCACCACGTACACTTTTACAGTTTTCAGCGTTATCTTTCTTGTACTTTCATACTGTACTTTTATACTTGCAAATTTTCATGCTAAACAACGATGTCACCCTGCATGAAAACTAAAATCGACCAAGATAAAATTCATCGCCACAACACTCAAAATATAAAACAACTCAAAATTTAGTCACAAACATCACATAAAACTACAACTTCAATTAAATTAAGTCATCTCTACTAAATGATCATGAATCCCACAGAGGAGATAACCTACGGTTGCTAACGAGGCTTCCTACTTAAATGAAATTATGGAACTCATTAAGTTGGGTTTAGTAAGTTCATTTGAACTAAGTGAATCTAATAGAAAATAGTGATGCGGGAACGAGGGAACCGTAGGATCCTAACCTGTGTCGCTCTAATCAACTTTAATATGCCCTCATAAAATTTAAAGAACTTCAACCATAGGGCCACCTAATTTGATATTATAACTTGACACACTAGATAACTCAAACTTGTCACGGCAAGGAGCTTGGAGCTAGCATGGTGGGCAGCAAGGCTATCTTTAACAGCAATATCTGTCTTCCTCAGCTAAAACAATCTTCCTTCCTTAGACTTAAACAACAAAGCCTAAGGAGTTTTTGGTTGCTTGCTTATGCAACCTAAATCCTCACCTTATCTTTAGGCCTTTGCATAGCCCTGCTATACAAAATAAGCCCTAACTCCTCTTAGGATTCCGAGGTTGTCGTTTGTCACGACCTAAATCTTCACATCTTCCAGGCTATTTGTGTGATCATTTCACACCAATGTAAGCCCTAACTAATAAAATTGGCAGGATGAAACATCCAAATATTTCTCCTCAAAACTGAAGTCAAACATTAGGATAGCTTGGGAAGTCACCGAGTTTCTCCTCTGTTTTCTTCTCAAAACTGAAGCCAAACATTAGGATAGCTTGGGAAGTCACCAGGGTTCTCCTCTGAACTCAAAACTAAAGCCAAACATTAGGATAGCTTGGGAAGTCACCAAGGTTCGCCTCTGGATCCCCACATCCCCTAGTTCTTCTTCCTTTGGATTCTACAATAAAATGTTCCAAATTTGAACCAATCCTATCCCCTAGTTCTTCTTCCTTTGGATTCTACAATAAAATGTTCCAAATTTGAACCAATCCCCATTCACCCCTAGTTCTTCTTCCTTTGGATTCTACAATAAAATGTTCCAAATTTGAACCAATCCCCTTCCACACCTCTACGGAAGCCAAACATTAGGATAGCTTGAGAAGTCACCGAGGTTCTCCTCTGGATCCATGACATCCTTGAAGCCAAACATTAGGATAGCTTGGGAAGTCACTGAGATTCTCCTCTGGATCCATGACATCCCTAGCATTAGGATAGCTTGGGAAGTCATCGAGGTTCTCCTCTGGATCCATGACATCCCCTAGTTCCTCCTCCTTTGGACTCTACAACAAAATGTTCCAAATTTGAACCAATCCCCTTTCACACCTCTTTGTCCGATCTCATTGAAAAGTCTCCTTTGGATTCTACAATAAAATGTTCCAAATTTGAACCAATCCCCTTGCACACCTCCATGTCCGATTTCTTTGGATTCTACAACGTAATGTTCCAAATTTGAACCAATCACCTTTCACACCTCTATGTCTGATTTCGGATTCTACAATAAAATGTTCCAAATTTGAACCAATCCCCTTTCACACCTCTACATCCAATTTTGTTGAAGAGTTGGAAGTCACCAAGGTTCTCCTCTAGATCTATGACATCCCCTAGTTCTTCCTCCTTTGGACTCTAATGTTCCAAATTTGAACCAATCCCCTTTCACACCTCTACGTCTGATTTCGTTGAAGAGTCCAACCCCTTAAAATTCCTTGAAGATAATATTTCTTGATTTTATCGAGAGTTTTCTTAGGTGGCTTTGGTCATTTAAAATGTAATTAAATTTAGGGGCTTGCCCTTATAGGAAGCATGTCCGAACCCATCTTAATATAAACCCTATTTAATCTTTTATATTAAATAAGGGAACTTGTCGGCAAATACAAAAGTTTCGCAGAGCAAACGGACGTCATACTTTCCTTAGTTTATTTGATCGAGCCTCACCCTCAAGTCTTGTGTTTATTTTAGTTTATTTGAATGAGCCTCATCCTCAATTCTTGTGTTTATCCTTCGGGATAGATACAGAGTACAATGCTCTTTCATTTTAAACTATGAAAAATATGGGGTCAGTTTGATTTCATACTTTAATGTCCTTCCGAAGCGGGCGACGAGATTTCGATTCTGGTGATCGACAGCTTCTTACGGGCAACTCCCCTCCAACCCCGAAATAACGCCGACAAAGCGGTTGCCATTCTTCGACTAGATCCAGCTCAGACGTAATATCCTTAGTGGTTGCTCGAGTTTGTATAATCTTTTCTTTTTTAAGCTAGTACTTGAATTTAGTTCTCCACTCAAGGTTAGTACCTAAATTTTGATTCCCACCTTGAAGTTTGGTGTATTGCCCCTAGTAGTTGCTCGAGCTGGTATAGTCTTTCCTTCTTGAGTTTGGTACCTAAATTTCAGTTCTCCTCTTGGGGTTAACTACTTTAATTTTGATTCCCACCTTGAAGTTTGGTGTAATGTCCCAAGCGGTTGCTACTCTTCGACTAGTTCTAGTTCGGACTATTGACCTCACTTTTGGTTGAGGTTTAGTTTTCCCTCTTTAGTTGCCTAAGGTCTAGCCATAGGATTTTCTTGTTGATTATTCCTAGAAAACTAGAAAAGGAACCCTCACCATTAGAAACTCTAAACTCCTCTTTGCTCAACTTGAAGTTCCATATATTCGTCCTAACCTCTAGCACTTAGTAGGTGGGGTAAGTATGAGGGAGCTCGAGATGAGTCCCCATAAGACTGATTGACCTTAAGGTTGACTTTGGGTGTTGGTCTAGAGCTGGTTCACTCACTTGCACCCACTTGCACTCACTATCACCCACTATCACCTATATTCGCTCACAATCCTAAAATTCAAAATTGTTAACTTTGACCCCTTGATCTTTTAGGAGACTCATGTAGATGGTCCCCTAGACCTACTAGCCCTAGGTAAGGTTTTAGCTAAGACAAGTACATAGAGGACCCAAATGGGGATTTCATTGGTCCATAGCCCACATATGGTGGTTGGTTTCCCAATTCTACCAAAAATATTCAATTTTACCTTTTACCTCCAAACCTACCCAAATTACCTAAACACCCCCAAATCCTAAATTTTGCCAAAAATTCCAATTTCACCCAAAAATACCCAAGTTTTTTTAAAAAACATTCCAAACCATTTCAAAATACAAAAATTACCCAAAACAACAAAAAATTACAAATTTACCAAACTACCCCAAAATTTGCCAAAAATACAAAAATACCCTTCACACCCCAAACTTTCCCAAAACGTCCAAAATCACTCCAAATGTTTCTAAAAGCAATTTGGACCCTTCAGATTAACCTAATTTGGCCAATTTGGCTATTCTGACCAAAGGCCCCAAATTGTCTTTAAAGAACTAATTTCCCCAAATTCACCTTAAATGTCCATCAATTTGGCCCCAATCCCCAGCAATTTAAATTATAAACTCAAATTAATCTTTTATTTGATCAATACAAACCAAATACAAGCCCAATTGACCCATTATTTGAGCTAAATCTTGATCTAATTCAAACCCTTAATTTTGGCCCTATGACTTAATCCCACCAAATTGAACCCCATACTCAACTCAATTTGCCCCAATTTGAATCCTAAACTCTTCATAACAATCCTTTACATCAAATTTAAGTTTCAATTGGCCTCGGTCAAACCTAAATTTCATTTAGTTTCAACCCAAATCCAAAAATTTCCAACTTTAACCCAAATTGACTATGTTCCCAAATTCCACCAAATTGAAAACCTTAACCCCATAATTGGCACCCAATTTATGTTTAAAACTCTTTATGACATTCATATATACCATTTTCAATAATCAATTTGAACCTCACCCAACCTTAACCCAATCTAGACATAAGTCTAGCCCAACATGCCCAAATTAACCCAAATCCCAAAATCCTTCAAATTGAGCTTCCATTTAAACTCAAAATCATTTCAATCCTTCACAAAAAATCTTCATAACAATCATCTAAAAAATTTTGATCAATTAATTGGGCTCAAATTCATGGCTAGACTAACCCAAACTCAAGCCATTTGCACCCAAGTTGGACCCATGCACCAAAATTGACTTAACTATGCCTAAACCACCAAATTGTGACACCACAGCCACTAAGTACACTCTATTAACCAGGCTAAACCCCTTGGACCAGCCATGATAAGCTATGGACCATTGTATCCCTAAATTAATGGATTTATGCCCATTTATGGGCCTTAACCAAAAATCTTCTCCATCATCACTTGCCATTGAGGGTTCTCATGGCGCTACCGGCTGGTCTAGTGGCTAGAAAAAACAAAAATCGAGAGCCCCAATCCAAAATTCAAACCCAAACTCACCCATCTGAGCTGACCAATTTCAATTGGTTTTAGCACTTTAAAACCCACCTCCTAAGCACCATTTTGCACCCCTCAATTGGCTATGACAGCCACCCTAGGCCATTTTTCTAAAAACCTCACCTTCATGGCCATGAAAGGAGAGCTGAAATTTGCTTAAGGAAACTTTGCCAAATTGCTCTCAGAGACTCTCTGAGACCTCCTAAGTTCAAGCCCACCATTTTACCCCCGTTGATCCCCACAGTGGAAGCTCAATTTTGAGCGCAAATTACTGTCAAAAAAATCATGACAGAACTCCCCACATCTCCAAATTGAACCAAACTCCAGTTAATTGTGCTCACACCATGCCCACATGGAAAGAAGTTGATTCCCCACAAAAGCCCCCTCTGAAATAGCCTCTAACATAGCTCTAAACTAACACCTAAAACTGAGCTTGAGCAAATTATTACGTAGACCATTCACCAAGGCTTGAGACTTCATTCGAAGGTTCGTTGGGACCAATCAAAGCTAGCACAACAATCTGAATGAGACCTCCCCTCTCAGACAAAGGTATTGATCTTCAACCCTAAACCAAGCTTGTTTCAACCCTTCATACATATTTAATGTATTTCATACCGTATAAACCGTATAGATGTGTTTGTCTTGAGTAGATCAAGGTTTAAGGACAAACCCCACATGAGTTGGTTGAGTCTAGGCCAAGATCTTAAGGTTTTAGTGTGAACAGCTCACGGTTTAGGACAACTAGGGATGATAACGGAGAGCCGTCAGATCGCACGTGTATCCAATGGATGGAGGACATCAAGTCTAACAGATCCATGGTGCAAAAAATACAATTTTCATGGAGGTTAAGTGTCTGGGGATGTCAAATGGTGGAGCAACACGTGGAGCCTTCGGAGAGGACAATGATGAGTGGGTGCAGCGTGGATAAGTTGAGAAATAGGGATTTTTGAATTATTCTAAATGCCTAAACTTCAAAAATCCATATCTTTATTTAATAAAATCATAAAATTAAAAGAAAAAATATCCTCTTGCTCAGTGAACAAACGAGAATAATGTGGACTAAAAATAAAATAAATTATTTTCTCACTCCCTGATTTTTAATTAATTAAATACCCTCTGTGGTATTTTAATTCTCCATGGCTTAAAACATTTCACCATGGCTTGAAATTTTGAAGGTTCCTCATGATCGAGGCCATTTCTTCTGATTTTTCCAAGGTCAGAGGGCATCTCTATGCTTCTAACCCTAATTTTCAAGCTAAGGTGACCATTTTGGCATATTTTAATTATATAAATCAAAACATCACTAGAAAAATTATGAGAAAATTTTAGTAGGTTTCCCTGTTGTTAGATCAATCTAGGAAAAATATTGTGATGCTTTGAATCATTTTGTGAATTTTTATACTTAGTTAAATGTAAATACCTTGTATTAATTTGTGTAAATTAAATACATATAAAAAATTTACAAAATCAACTCCACATTGTTCATAAAAATCATGTCTACCCACTGTAGAATTATCAAAATTACTCGACTTAGTCTAGGCACTAAAATGGATTTCTTAAGGAAACCTTGCTTTCAGTATAAAAATAATTTTATTAAATTAAATATGCTTAAAAAATTTATTAAAAATTTTTTTCTGAGTTCCTTGTGATTAGGGCCATTTTATAAAAATAAAACCCATTTTTGTAAAAATATTTTATTTTTAAAATATACTTTAAATTAAAATAATTAAAATAATCAAAATTTTTAAAAATACAAAAAATGGTTCAAAATGAGTGGGAATGTCCCCTGATCACTTAAGAATTCATTAGGACATTTTTCCTAATTTTTCTAAGTTAAAAATAAATTTTAAAGGCTTACAAATTGAATTTTTCATATTTTCTCACTAAAATAATTATATTAAATAAATTAAAAATTACAAAATATAAAATTTGATTCTATAAGTATTCAGAACTCAGAGGAGTCTAATAAAAGTATAAAAATAATTTTTTTTATTTAAAACTTCATTTTCTATTTAGATAAATCATGAAAATTGATCTAAAATTAAATAATAAAATAGAAATTTGATTCAAAAAATCATGAAATTTTGCCCAAGTGTTTATCTGACCTTAGAAAACCTCTAATAATTTTTTCATAATCATAAATTTTAATTTGGATAATTAAATAAATTAACTTTTGAAAATCATATCTTTTAAATTTAAATAATTATCTAAATTAAATCAAATTTTGAGAGGTCCACATATTCTCCTCTAACATTTTAATTACCTCATGGATATAACACATTAAACTCTAAAAGTCATTTGAGTTATGTTTAAAGTGTTATGAGGTGAAGTGCCCTAAGGGCAAAGTGGTAAATTTAGGACTTTGGTGCCTTAATAAAAAATTTAGGATTACCAATGGGAAAATGGTTAATTTTGATCTTAATAAACTTGTTTGGATGATTGAAATAAAATGAGAGAGTAAAAGGTAGAAAGCCATTCAACAACCTTGCACAACATCAACTAAAAAACATAGTTCTCCTAGTCTTCATGACTCAGAAGTCAATTAAAGATCAAATGATTCTTAAGTGATGGACTTAAACCAGAAAGATGATAACTTACTTTCTAAAAGCCCAAAGTTGAGGATGATGTGATCACTTAATAAGAATCTATCACTTACATTAAAACTTTGATAATCACCATTTCATTCATTATGATTATTAATGGCTTGGTAGTGGCATAAGTTTGTTGTCTAAACCTCAATTGGACTTAGAAAATGATATGATTGGTGATTAACATCTTTTAAGCACTACAAGCCTGACTTTAACTTCGGGCATCATAAATCTTAAATAACTCAAACTTTTCTTATGGGAACTCACTCACATAACTCTTAAATGAAACATCAATTGATTAATCGAGTACCCTATCCTTGGGAAAATTAAATTTTTAAGCTTCAATGAGCAATGGGGTAGCCACACTCTAAACTTGGATGGTTAATGGAATAATATGATAAGTTCAGAAATGAACTCAAAATAATTCAAGAGATCTTCAAAATAGTTCAGGGTCATATCCCGAGCACTTTGGAATCTTTTGGGTGTTTTGAAGGACAAAATGAACTTATCATAAATTGCCCTAAACTCATCTATTAGGATCTTCCGAGATTCAACTAAATCATAACTTGGGCTTGGTAGCTAAACCTTTACTACTCATGCAATTTCAATTCCTTGCAACATTACATTCATACCTTGTAAGTACAAACCATTCAGGTGGTGAAACTAGAAGCTCGCTAGGTAAACTTTTACAGTTTACAATACTGTCTTTTGTTGTACTTTTCACACTGTATTTTTTATACTTACAAAACTTGCATGTTAAACAATGATGACACCCTGCATGAAAAAAAACTACTAGGATAGCCACAAAATCAAAACCAAAACAAAAATCAAGTAAGATAAAATTCACCTCCACAACATTCAAAATATATGATAACTCAAAATTTAATCACAAACATTACAAAAAATAATTGCAAATAAATTAAGACGTACTATCGGATGATCAGGAATCCCTCGGAGGAAGTAACCTTTGGCTGCTAAGGAGACTTCCCACAGTCTAAATGAAAGTATGAAACTCATTAAGTTAAATTTAGTAAATTAATTTTGACTAAGTGAATCCGATAGAAAATATTGGTGTTAGAACGAGGGAACTGTAGGATCCTAAATGGTGTGGCTCTAATCAACTTTAACATGCCCCACAATATTTAAAGAACTTTAACCATATGGCCATATGATTTGACATCACGACCTGACACATTAGAAAACTTAAACTCGTCACGGCAAGGAGCTTGGAGCTAGCTTGTTGGGCAGCACAACCGTCTTCAAAAGCAAAATATGTCTTCCCTAGATAAACCAATTTCCTTCCTTAGAATTAAACAACCAAGCCATTGAACTTCAAGGTAGTTTTCTTATGCAACATAAATCCTCACCTCATCTTTAGGCCTTTGTACAGCTTTGTTGTACAATCTAAGACATAACTCGTCTTAGGATTCTGAGGTTATCGTTCATCACGACCTAAATCCTCACATCTTCTAGTCTATTTTGTGATTGTTTCACACGAATGTAAGCCCTAACAAATAAAATGGCAGGATGAAACACCTAAATATTCCTCCTCAAAACTAAAGCCAAACCATAGGATAGCTTGAGAAGTCACCGAGGTTCGCCACTGGATCTGTGACATCCCCTAGTTATTCCTCCTTTGGACTCTACAACAAAAAATTGCAAATTTCAAACATTCCCCTTTCACACTTTTTTGTTAGATTTCATTGAAAAGTCTTATCCTTTTGACCTCTTTGAAGATAATATTTACTGATTTTTATTGAGAGTTTTCTTAGGTGACTTCAGTTATCTAAGATATAATTGACTATAGGGGCTTCCTTTTATAAGAAGCTTGTCTGAACCTAGTTTAATATAAACCCTATTTAATTCTTTATATTAAATAGAGGAACTTGTCAGCAAATAAAAATGGTTTCACAGAACAAACGCATGTCATATATTTTTTAGTTTTTTTTATCGAGCCTCATCCTCAATTTTTGTATTTATCCTTTGAGATAAATAGAAGTTTGAGGTATAACGGTCTTTCATTTAAACTATGAAAAATATGGGGTCTGTTTGATTTTATATTTTTCTTAACTATATATACATATGTAAATTAAATGTCATTCTGAAGCGGGGGACGAGATTTCGATTCCGGCGGCCGACAACTTCCAATGGGCAACTCCTCCAACCAAAAATAGTGACGCCAGCTTCTGGCGCCTAGGCTGGTGACTAGCTTTTCTCTCCATTTAAATCAAGAAATATTATCTTCATTGTTGACATCACTTTTGGTTGAGGTTTAGTTTTTCCCTTTTAGTAGCCTAAGGTCTAGCCATAGAATTTTCCTATTGACTATTCTTAGAAAACTACACATGGAACCCTCACCATTAGAAATTCTACCCTCTTCTTTACTCAACTTGAAGTGCCACATTTTGGTCTCAACCTCTAGCATTTAGTAGGTGGGATCACTATGGGGGAAATTCAAGATGAGTCACCCTTAGGACTGTTGGACCTTAAGGTTAACCCTAGGTGTTGGTCTGGAGCTCAAGTGCTCTACAATCACTACACTCATCTGCACTCATATACACCCACATTCAATCACAACCCTGAACTCAAATTTTTAGCATAGATCCCTTGATCTTTTGGGATACTCATGTAGACGGTACCCTAAACCTATTAGCCCTAGGGCTATGGTTTGGCTAAGAACCACTATGTAGAGGATCCAAAATGGGGTTTCCATTGGTCCATGGCTTGTTGGTGATGATTGGTACCTCAAGTCTACCAAAATACCAAACTTGGCCTTTTGACCCCTAAAAACACCCCCAAATTACCAAAATACCCCTCCATAGCTCAAAATTCCAAAATTCCAAAATTTCAAAAAATTCCCAATAAATCTTAAATATTCCCAATTTCATTTCTCTCAACTACCACATGACCCAATTTGGATAATTTGACCATTTTTAACCAAAATCCCTAAATTGCTCTTTAAAGACCCAAATTTCCCCAAATCCAAATCAAATGACCATCAATTTGACCTCAATTTCAATCCTAAACTCAAATTCACTTTTCATATGACCAAATTAAACCAAATTCAAGCTCAATTGGTCCATGATTTGAACCAAATTTTGAGTTAGGTTAAAGCCCCAATTTTGACCATATGAACTAATCTCACCAAATTGAACCCATAGCCTAGTCAATTGGCCCCAATTAATGTTGAAAAATCTTGATAACATTACTATACATCAAAATCAATCATCAATTGACCTTGGTGAAGTCTCATATCCATTTGATTTTGGCCTAAATCCAAAATTCCCAAATTTAGCCCCAAATTGGCTAAGTCCCCAAATTTCACCCAATTAATTACCTTAACCTCCAAATTGGCAACCAATTCATGTTGAAAACTCTTCATGAGGTCCTTATTGGCCATTTACAGCAATCAATTTGGAGCCCAAGGCTAACCCAAGCTAGACCAAGCCTAGCCCAACATAACCAAATTGACTAAGGTTCAAAATTCCCTCAAATTGACCCTTCAATTGAGCTCAAAACCACTTCCATTCTTCACCAATGTTGTTCATTATGACCACCTACACAAAATACAATATTTATTTGGGCCAATTGACATGGCTAGTCTAGCCCAAACCCAAGTTAACGTCATTTGCACCCACTTGGACCCATGCTCTAACAGTGACCTAACCACTCTAAAGTCACCAAATTAACTCCACCTCAGCCATTAGTTGGACTTAGTGACCAGTCCAAACACCATGAAACCACCTAAATCAAGCCATGGACCAAAGGTCCCCCAAATTAAGGGATATTATTTCCAAAAATGCACATGCTTAAGATATCTTTGCCAAATCAAAGCACATTTGCATTAAATTGTTGTGATGGATTCCTCTGGGTTCCCTCAGCTCCTAGCCACCTCCCCTGGCCGACCGGCCAGCCTAGTGGCCGGAAAAGCTCAAAACTAAGGGCCACCCCCATGACACCTCACCCAAATCAAACCTAGAGGCCAGCTCATCCAAATCAAATTGAAGAGCTCCTCTGCCCTCCACCTAAGCACCATAATACACCAAAATTTGTACCCTGAGAGCCACCCCATGGCCAGTTTTATAAAACCAACCTCCACGGCCATGGGAGGTGTGCTGAAATTTTGTTAGAGAGACCTCTCCAAACTTCACACAGAGTTTCCCTAAGATCCCCTCAGTGCATTCCAACCATTTTCCCTCACCAATTCCCATTGCCGGAGCTTAATTTTGAGCTTGAAACCTTGCCGGAAATAAGGATAGAAACCAACTCACCTCCACAGTCCACCAAACTCAAATTAGCTTCACCCACACCTTCAAAACAGTGAAAGTAGCCAAAACCCCAAAAAATCCCCCTCCCAGAGAGCCTCTACCATAACTCTAAACCAACATCCAAATCCGGCCGAGATTGAATTCCTACTTAGGCCTTACACCAAGACCATGGACTCAATCCCTGGCCTCCTTGGACCCCAACAAACGTGCCGAACCCCTCTGATTTAAGCTTCACTTCTCAGAGCAAAGGTATAAAACCCACCTCATCCCGAGCCTATTTTGATTCTCCATTTAATTAGACTTAATTTAATTGCATGATTATCGTATGGATTTGTTCGTCTCACGTAGACGAGTCTATAGGATCAAACCCAAGTTGATTTGGTTGAGTCTAGGCTAAGATCTTAGGGTTTTAGTGTGGTCGATCACGGGATCATTCTATCGGGGACGATGACGGGGAGCCGTTCGATCGAGCGTGTATCAAACGGACAGAGGAGATCAAGCCGGACAATGCTTCGGGACATAAACCGCGGGCCGAGTCAGCAGCTACGTGGATGGCGGCATCCAACCAGAGCGCGTAACGCATGCCTTCGGAGCTGCCTAGGATCTAGTCAGCACGCGCAGTTTAAATAGATAAATAGGGCCTTTTCTTATTTATTTAAATATCCTTAAATTAGAAAATTTATAACTTTGTGTAGAAAAATCACAAAAACAAAATAAAAATACCCTCTTACTGAGTGAATAGAGTAGAAAAATGTGGAATAAATATCAAGACTATTGCATATTTTATTTTTAATTAATTAAACACTGTTTTGAATCATTTGATTCTCCATGCATATTGCCACATTACCTTGACTTGAAATTTTGGCATGTTGTAGCCTCTGTCAAGGGAGATATCTTCTGATTTTTCCAAAGTCAGAGGAGATTCCTATACAGAGATCCATAGTTTTTAATTTATTCCACATTATTTATTTAAAATAATCATGGAAAATAGTATATTGATTAGAAAATCCTAAGAAAATTTTGGAAGGTCCACCATGTCTAAAGAAACTTTGGAAATAATTTCATGGGTCAATTCATTTAAAATACCCTTAAATTTTACAAACACCAAATCTCTAAGATAATTAATTTTGGAAAATATAAATATTTAAATGACTTGATTCTTGATCTCCACTATGGTTTATGATCCAGATAACTCATCATAAAAATTTCAAAATATTTTCAGTTCATTTGACAACTTAAGTTGATTTTTAAAGATAAATATCACTTTTGACACTTAAATGATTTTTAAAAAATCAAAATAGAACTCAAAAAATTATGAAACTTAGTTTTTCGAGTTCTCTGTGATCAACGATATTTTATAAAAGTAAAATTATATATAAAATAAAAAACTTGATTTTGAGCTTATTTTAAATATTTTAATAATTAAAAATTCATAAAAACCACAAAAATAATAAAACTCATGGAAATGTTCTAAATTGCTTTCTAATCACTTAGGAATAATTAGAATATTTTTCCAGATTTTCTTAATAAAGATATTGAATTTCAAAGCTTAAAAATAATTTTTTAAGGCTAAAAATGAGTTTTCACTAAAATAACTCCAATAAATCAAAGAAAAATCAAAAGATTATAAATATTGTTCCTCTGAGTCCTCTGACCTTAGGGAGATTTTTCAAAAATACAAAAACTTAATTTTCACCACCTAAAATATTTTATTTTTATCAAATAACCCAGAAATTAGAATAATTCTAATAAATCACAAAGAATTCAACAAATCATGAAATTTGGTTCAAAGGTTTACCTGGTCTAGGTCTACCTCCAGTAAGNTATATATATATATATATATATATATATATATATAGTTTAGAAAAATATGAAATCAAACCGACCCCATATTTTCCTTAATTTAAATAAAAGAGCACTATACCTCAAACCCTGTAACTATCCCGAAGGATAAACACAAGAATTGAGGATGAGGCTGTTGACCTCACTTTTGGTTGAGGTTTAGTTTTTTACTTTTGAGTAGCCTAAGGTCTAGCCATATTAAATATTCTTAAAAAACTAGAAAAGGTACCCTCACCACTAGAAATTCCAAACTCTTCTCCACTCAACTTGAAGTTCCACATATTGGTCTCAACCTCTAAATACTTAGTAGGTGGGGTCACTATGGGGGAAACTCAAGATGAGTCACCCTTAGGATTGCTGGACCTTAGGGTTGACCTTGGGTGTTGGTTTGGAGCTAAGGCACTCACTACACTTATATGCACTGACAATCACTCACAACCCTGAACTCAAATTTCTAGCATATATCCTTTGATCTTTTGTGAAACTCATGTAGATGGTCCACTAAACCTACTAGCCCTAGGGCAATGGTTTAATTAAGACCACTACATAGACGACCCAAAATAGGGTTTCCATTGTTCCATGGCTTATTGATGGTGGTTGGCACTCCAACTTTACCAAGCTGCCCCATCCTACCAAAAATACACATCATGGCCTTTTGCCGCTAAACACCCCCAAATTACTTAGACACCCTTGGAAAACTAAACTTTGAAGTTGCCTGCCCGACTAAGCATCTACGATGCTCTGATCCTGTCAAAGGTGATGAGAGAATCTCTGGCTACAGCTTTGCTTGATCCAGAAATTTCCTTAGCTCAGTTGTCTAGCACATGCTCAGATGAAGTTTTCTTGTTGAGAGAATAGTCAGGGGTAACCTTCATAGATGAAGACTTGCTGCTCGGTACCGCCGACCACAACTGTCCGCTCTACATCTCCATCAACATTGGCAGATTTGTGTTATCTAGAGTTTTAGTGGATTATGGAGCATCTCTTAACTTGATGAGCTTACAGACATTGGCCTATTTGAATATTGAAGCTCAAGAGCTTACGACTGATAAGATGATGTTAAGAGGATTCAACCTAAAGGGAGAAAGAGCCCTTGGATCAATTACATTACTTGTGAAGGTTGGAGAACTCATAACAACCACCAAATTTCATATCATCGACGCCGAGACCTCTTTTAACGCTCTATTAGGTCAACCATGTGTTCACGAGCACAATATGGTTCCATTATCTCTACACCAATGCATCAAATACCACAAAGATGGTCAAGAAAATTGCATCAAGCGAGACCTACAACCATTTTCAGTGCATGAAATTGGTATCCATAAAGATGCTGTGTACTACGCACCTCCAAAGAAGTCTGACTTCTAGCGCGAGATTCTGACAGACAAAGATGAAAATTCAAGAGAATCACAAAAAGGAGGCCATACAACTCCGCTTCAACAATCTTCTACCATTCTCTTAGAACAAGTTGGTGGAGGTTCTTCTAGTTCACACACCCGAGGTCGAGGCCGGGGATGTGGACGACGAAAGATCAATTTAATTGTTGAACGGACTAGGCCAACCATCAACATTGGTGATGAAGACAGTTCTGAAGATGAAATAATGATGACAAAGCAGAAAAGACCTCGGTATGAGATATCCCTAGAAGATGTAGAAAAGAATGAATATGAAACAATGTACGATCGGATAAACCACTATGTGAATACTATGACCCTTACTCTGATTCTCCCGCAAAAGGTCGAGAGTTTAAAGGTCAAGGAAGTCTGTAGTGTTGGTTCAAAGCCGATTAAATTTTAATGTTCTTCTACCTCTACTTCTCGCCTTGTGTTCAAAAGTTAATTTAACAGGGACACTTAACAAAACAAATGCCAAAAGATAAATTTCAACTTTTCAAAAAACTATGGAATGTTAAACATTGAACTCCAAATTCAAAAGAAGGTCTCGGATTTGGTACAGTACGACCAGTTGATGATTCTGAATTTTGCATGGTTGTTACTGGTGAGTCGAAAGAGGATTGCCTCGATGTAGAGGATGACTCTCCTGATCAAACAATAGAAGATGCTCCGTCAGAATTTGAGGAGGAAATTAAATCTACCATTGATGTATTAAAAGAGATTAACCTCGGGACTGAAGAATGACCCCAACCTACATTTATAAGTTCTCTACTTAATGACGAAGAATCTGCAGAATTGGTCAAACTATTAATAGAATTCAAAGGTTGCTTCGCGTGGAGCTACGATGAAATGCCAGGACTGTCAATAGAGGTTGCAGTACATAAACTTGAGGTGGAAAAGAACATAACCCCGGTGAAACAAGCTCCCAAGAGAATGCGCTTCGAAATCGAACAACAGTCACCGCCAAGGTGAAGAAATTAATAGACGCTAAATTTGTGAAAGAAGAGCAGTACCCCATATGGCTTGCTAATAATGTACTCGTCAAGAAGAAAAATGGACACATCCGTTTTTGTGTCGATTTCAGGAATTTGAACAAGGCATGTCCAAAAGACGAGTTTCCACAACCTATACAAGAGATGATGGTGGATATCGCTTCAACACATGAAATTTTCTCCTTCCTGGATAAATCATCGGAATACAACAAAACTTACAGTTTTCTCCTTCCGAAATTTTCTCCTTCCGAGGATGCAAGACTTACAGTTTTCAGAACACCAATTGGAATTTTCTTCTACACAGTGATGTCGTTCAGCCTAAAGAACACAGGAGCAACATATCAGCGTGTAATGATGAAGATTTTTGATGACATCATTCACAATCAAGTAGAATGCTACGTGGATGATTTGGTCATCAAAAGCAAACAAAAAATAGACCATTTGCATGATTGGAGGAACGTGTTTGAATGGTTACGGCAATATGACCTTAAAATGAATCCCTTAAAGTGCGCCTTTGGCATTACCTACGGGAAATTTCTAGGATTCGTGGTCCGTCGTCGGGGAATTGAGATCGACCAAGATAAGGTTAAAGCTATCTTGGAAATGCCTCCCCCTAAAACCTTGAAACAACTATGTTCCTTCTAGGGATTCGTGGTCCGTCGTCGGTGTCAGTCTTTCTCGACATTAATTAAAAAGGACGCCAAATTTATTTGGGAAGAGAAATGCCAGCGAACCTTTGAGGATGTCAAACAACATTTGATGACAAAACCTGTCTTAGCAGCCCCTATCTCAGGGAAACCGTTGATACTTTATATCGTGGCCTTAGATGACTCTCATGGAGCCCTCTTAGCCCAAGTCAATGAGGAGGGAAAAGAAAATGCGCTCTACTACTTGAGTCGTCTTCTAATACCATGGAGATAAGGCATCCACCTCTTGAGAAGAATTGTTTGGCGTTAATTTTCGCCGCTCAAAAGCTTATACATTACATGCTTTCTCATAAGATTACCATGATTTCGAAAGTTAATCCATTGCAATATTTGATGACCCGACCAACACTCTCCGGAAGTTTAGCAAGATGGTCAATGATCTTATTGCAATTTGATATAACTTTTGTTCTCCTTCGTGCTATCAAGGGACAGATACTAGCAGACTTTCTAGTTGCACACCAACCGCCAGATGGGTCCTCTCTCAATGATGAGTTACCAGATAAGCAAATACTAAAAATGGAATTTTCCGCTGCACAGCGTTGGGAAGTGTACTTCGTTGGTGCTTCGTCAGCCAGGAAAGAAAAAGAATCAGGCACAATTATACCAGGCAAAGCAGGGATTGCTTTAATCTTTATTATGCCAGATAAGGGTATGTTGAGGTTCTCATACCACCTGACAGAGCCGTGCACCAATAATGAAGCAGAATACGAAGCTTTAATCACCGGATTAGAATTGGCAATCTCAATGGATATAACAAACATTGGCATCTATGGTGACTCTCAACTTGTCATTCAGCATGTCGCCAGACAATACAAAATTTTGAAACCAAGACTAGCAGAGTACCATCAGTACACAATGAAGCTCCTGGAGCAGATTTTTGAGGTGACTTTCTACCAAGTTCCTCAGGGAGATAATGCCCATGCCGACGCTCTAGCAAAACTCGCTAAGGAAATGGCGTGTCCCCCGGAAGATTCCATCAAAGTCACGATTCAAGGAAGACGAGTCCTATCTCGAAATGACTTCAAAAATCTACACAAGCTTTGAAAAAAAGAAACAATAAATACAGTTGCGGACATCAATGAAGATTGGTGTATGCCATTAATAAAATATTTGCATACTGGGAAGTTGCCAGAAGACAAGTCTGAGGCGGACCACATCACAAGAAGAGCCATGTATTACGCCCTGGTGAGAAATGTTCTCTACCGAAGATCCTTTGACCAAATGTGGCTACGGTGCTTGAGCAGAGCCGGGGCACAGAATATTGTCAAAGAGGTACATGTTGGATTGTGCGGCGCTCACCATTCAGGGCCAAAAATGAAAATGAAGATCAAAAGACTTGGGTATTATTGGCTAGCAATGATGTCTGATTGCATGGATACAGCCAGAAGATGTCACCAATGCTAAGTGCATGGGGTGGTCTTACACCAGCCTCCGAATGTGCTACTCCTAGCCATTGCCTCGTGGCCGTTCGAGTGTTGGGGCACAGACATAATAGGTCTGATAGACCCTCCATCTTCCAAGGGACACAAGTTTATACTTGCCGCTACATATTACTTCTCCAAATGGGCAGAGGCAGTACCGTTACGTGAGGTTATGACACAGCACGTCCTTCAATTTTTCAAAAGCCAAATCGTCTACCATTTCGGAGTACCGTGAAGAATAATCTCTGACAATGGGACAACTTTTAAAAGTACAAAGATCAACAATTTCGTCAAAAGATATGGGATAGATTGAAGATACTCTACGATTTACTATCCCAGAACAAATGGTCTGGCTAAAGCTTTCAACAAGACACTGGTACAAATTTTAAGGAAAACACTAGATGAAAACAAAAGGGATTAGCACAACAAACTATTAGAAGCCTTGAGGGCCTACCAGACGACTTTCAGGACTCCCACTCACTGTACACCCAATATGCTCGTGTATGGGAACGAGGCCGTGCTACTGCTAGAAATTCGGACACCATCTCTCAGAGTTGCCGTTGCCAACCAACTCACAACACAAGAAAGCGCAAAACTCAGACTTGAAAAACTGGAGAGTCTCGAAGGAAAACGACTAGAAGCCCAACAATATTTGAAGCTCTACCAGGCGAAGATGGTACAAGCCTATAACAAATTGGTCCGCCCAAGGACATTCAAAGTTGGTGACCTCGTACTTGTGCTGAAAAGACCTATTCTTGCATGCCGCAAAATAGGTGGAAAATTTGAGTCAACTTGGGAGGGACCATTTGTCATTGATAAGGTCTATATAGGAGGAGCCAACCAGTTAGTGGATTTCCAGGGCGAAATACCCATGTTACTAATAAATGGACGATACCTGAAAACCTATTACACAACCTGATGCTGCTTAATGTCGCTTGCCTCTGCTTAATTTGAAAATTTGAAACTTTGATTATTTTAGGGTTATCTATATGGCCAAATGTCTATGACCGGGTCAAAATCTTGTTGTTAACCTCAATATAATGAAAATTTTGAGAAAGAAATTTTAAACTTCACACGTTCTCTTTTCTACTTTTGAATTTAAATATTCTACTAAATTAAACAAAACTCACACAAAAAATGAATAATCCGCTTCACCAAAATAAACTAAAATTTACTTTAATAAATACTTTGTTTTGTTCTTGTTCATGCCAAGCTTCGACCCACCGACAATTTCTTTCTGTCGTCTGCATAAGAATGTCAGGGCAGAGGGTGATCTTTGCCTTCCAGGACGGCTGGAACCTCACACTGAATGAAGAGATGGCGCCGCAAGGAGGTGTCATAGATTTCAACGTGGATTTCAACCAAGTTGATATGGACTACGAGGGTCCTCTAATGGACGTAGTCAGCAGTAAAGAAAAGGGGGGACTTCCTTCACTGTTGAAGGTAACCACTCAAGATAATGTGTCACGCAAAGGTAAAAACGTGATAGCGGAACGAGATCCGATGGAGGGGCCCAGCCGCCTACCCTTCATGATAGCTACTCCAGCAAGGGACCTAATAGCCACCTGTAATGAACGAATACGGAATACTCCACTCCGCATGACGGAGCGTAGAAATGTCAGTCAAAAAAAGCAGAGAGTCTTTCTTGCGACAGGAACGCAAACGCCAGAGAGACGTGAACAATTTTTTTACCCCATTCCTAAGGGACATATTTACGACCCAAATCAAAGGGAAACTTCTACCAGCCTGCCCACTACCAATGACGAGCCAGGATTTGTGACAGAATCAGACGTGCTTCCAGTTCCAGATGTCTTATGCAAGGGTTGCCCGACATGCAACGTTGAGATACCAGCCAGGACATCAGTCACGGACGCATTTGTAGAATGCTTGGATAGCAATGTTATGCATTTACATGACTTCAGTACATTGGAAGAATATACTTCAAGCACCAACAGGTCTCAGACTTCAGACTTTGTGATGGACGAGTCATACATCCCACTAAAAGCTGAATCTTATGTTCCAAATCAACCCAATAGAAGCTGAATCTTATGTCGATGCTCGAAGGAAGGAACACCTACGACAACTGTCGGCCCTGGTATGATAGAAAACTATAAAATAACTCAAGTAAATAAAAGAGAGTTTGAGTTTTATGAAGAATTTCAGGAGAAGTTTGACAACATATTGGAAGGCATGGAGCTATAAACCAGGGTTTATTCTGAAAGTGATGAGAAAAGCATTATGGACTGTATCTTCGATTTAAAAGATAGAGGTCAAGCGGGCCTTCTCATGGAGAGGACATATTTCAAGCCAAAGAAATGGATGAGGGGAAAGGGAAAAATCACCATCCAATCCGGCTGTTGCTACAACTTCAAGAACGATAGACAGCGGAATCCACCTGGGATCCTCAGATACGATCAAGTGGATTCGTTGCCACTAATGATAAAATGAATGATCAAGAGAATGGTCAAGTGGAATATTCTACCCGCTACTTACATTCCCAACTGTTGCATCATTAACATTTATGAAGAAGGTGACTGCATTCCCCCCACATCGATCATCATGATTTTGTGAGGCCTTTCGGCACGGTCTCATTCATGAGTAAAAGCAATATTCTATTTGAAAATGAAATCGATATAGTCGGCCCTAGTGAATTCAGAGGAGCTGTGGAGATTCCTCTTCCAGTTGGTTCAGTACTTGTCCTGTAGGGCAATGGTGCAGACATTGCCAAGCATTGCATTCCAGGCGTGCAACACCATAGGGTGTCTGTAACCTTCCACATAATGAATGAAGGTAAAATACCGTATGGATTCCAGCTGAACCCGGAATTGGAGGAATATTTCCATATGAACTGTGAGAAGGTTGTACCTCTAAGTACATGCGAAGGGAACTCTTATCCTAGAGCATGAGTTAGAAGGTCTGCTTGATCAGGAGCTCAACATACCTGGTACAGAGGGTTCACTTTCTTTCTTTTAACAACATGACATGTATCTGATGTATTTAGTCTACAATGTACTCATAGCATGAGATGATTCTCAATGTATTTCGACATGGATTACATAATGTACCTTTTGAGGCGTTAGCCTATGTCTGATTTATGGCATCCCTTTTTAGAGCAAATTAATGAAAATTTCTCTCAAATTGTGCCTTTTTGTTAGTTGCCTTTCTGTGCGATGGATGAAAGTCGTGGACCATGCAATGGTTAAGAATTTCAATGAACAAAGAACGAAACAACAAATCTTCAACAATAAATAAAACATAAGTGAAAAATAATCACCAACAAATAAACAATAAAACAAATTTCTTTTGAAAATCAACCAATTAAAATTAAAAATTTAGAAACACATTTTTAAAAAATTAAATGTGATAAAAATAACAAGAAAATAAAACAAACCCGTTGAGTGGATCCTTCCGTTTTTAGAATTTCTTACTCTTTGTGCGCGCAACACAACCATCGTTATCTACACTAACTCTCAGCACATCCCCTGCGCAGAATTTCACATTCTGCACAAAAACTCACAAAGCTGTACAATTCTCCTTCAACAGGATCAACCTTTCCACATGATACACTTTTTCAACACCATAATCTTTTTGTACATTTCAATTCTCACATCTCGAGATTGATACCTATAACTCAACTTTCATCTTTGAGTCAGTACCTTAATCCTGATTCTCACATTTCAAGTTCGATACCTAAATTTTGACATTTTCTTTTGAGAATCAATCCTACATTTCATTCTCATTTCCGAATCAGTCCTACATTTCTGATTCATTACATTCGAGGTCGGTCCTTACATTCTCTCATTTCTGAATCAGTCCTACATTTCTGATTCTTTACATTTGAGGTCGGACCTTACATTCCAACACATTTCTGAATCAGTCCTACATTTCTGATTCATTACATTCGAGGTCGGTCCTTACATTCTGATGCTTTCTTTTGAGAATCAATCCTACATTTCAATTCTCATTTTTGAATCAGTCCTACATTTCTGATTCTTCCGAATCAGTCCTAAATTCTGATTCTTCACATTTGAGGTTGGACCTTACATTTCGACACTTTAAATTGACCTACATTTCAATTCTCACTTCCGAATCAGTCCTAAATTCTGATTCTTCACATTTGTGCAATCTTTCGAATCAGTCCTAAATTCTGATTCTTCACATTTGAGGTCAGACCCTACATTCCAACACTTTCGTTTGAGAATTGACCATTTCAATTCTCATTTCTGAATCAGTCCTAAATTTCTGATTCTTTACATTTGAGGTCGGTCCTCACATTCTGACACCTTCTTTTGAGAATTGACCTACATTTCAATTCTCATTTCCGAATTAGTCATAAATTTCTGATTCTTTACATTTGAGGTCGGTCCTCACATTACGACACCTTCTTTTGAGAATTGACCTACATTTCAATTCTCATTTCCGAATCAGTCCTAATTTTCTGATTCTCTACGTTTGAGGTCGGTCCTCACATTCTGACACCTTCTTTTGAGAATTGACCTACAGNCAGTCCTACATTTCTGATTCATTACATTCGAGGTCGGTCCTTACATTCCGACACTCTCTTTTGAGAAATGACCTACATTTCAATTCTCATTCCTAAATCAGTTCTACATTTCTGATTCATTACATTCGAGGTCGGTCTTTACATTCCTACTCTCTCTCTCTCTTTTTGGACTGATATCTAAATTTTAATTCTCACCTTAGGGTTAGCACTTACATACTGACTCTCATCCTTTGGAAATCTTTGAAATTTCATAACTCAAAGTCCACTCTCCATTCCCCAACGAGAGTCCCTACTTCTTGACATGATCAAACACTCACCTGCTAATTCCCCTGCAGAAGCAAATCACACACACGACCCTACACATATTTTCGGGTCTGTTGACTTAAAGGTTGTATTGGTTTTTATTGATCTCGTTGGTCAACGTCAAAACGTGCGATGTGCTTGCCCAACACACCACACCTATTGGGGGTCCATTTGTTGACCTCACTTTTGGTTGAGGTTTAGTTTTTCCTCTTGAGCAGCCTAAGGTCTAGCTATAGGACTTTCTTATTGACTATTCTTATAAAATTAGAAAATACACCCTCACCACTAGAAATTCCAAACTCTTCTCTACTCAACTTGAAGTTCCACACGTTGGTCTCAACCTCTAAATACTTAATAGGTGGGGTCACGATTGGGGAATCTCAAGATGAGCCAACCTTAGGGCTGCTGGACCTTAGGGTTGACCCTGGGTGTTGGTCTGGAGCTAAGGCACTCACTACACTCATAGACCTTAGGGTTGACCTTGGGTGTTGGTCTGGAGCTAAGGCACTCACTACACTTATCTGCACGCATAATCACTCACATCCCTGAACTCAAATTTCTAGCCTAGATCCTTTGATCTTTTGGGAAAGTCATGTAGAAGGTCCCCTAAACCTACTAGCCCTAGGGCTATGGTTTGACTAAGACCACTACATAGAAGACCCAAAAAAGGGTTTCCAATCGTCCATGGCTTATTGATGGTGGTTGGCACTCCAACTCTACCAAGCTGCCCCATCCTACCAAAAAAAACCCATCTTGGTCATTTGCCCTAAACACCCCAAAAATACCTAGACACCCTTGGAAACCTAAACATTGTCAGAACTCCCAAGTTTATCCAAAATAGCCAAATTTGAACAAAATTTATTTCAAACCTTTTGAAAACCTCCAAATAATCCAAAAGCACCCAAAATCTCCAAAGATGGCCAAATTACCAAAATACCCCTCCATAGCCCAAACTTTCAAAGATTCCAAAAATTCTCAGAAAATCCCAATAAAACTCAAATATTCCCAATTTCATTTCTCTAAACTACCACATGACCCAATTTAGTCAATTTGACCAGCTTTAACCAAAATCCCCAAATTTGCCCAAATCCAACTCAAATGTCCATCAACTTGATCTCAGTTCACTCCCATTTCAATCCTAAACTCAAATTCACTTTGGATTTGACCAAACTAACCCAAATCCAAGCTTAATTAGCCTTTGATTTGAGCCCAATTTTGAGTTAGGTTAAATCTCCAATCTTGGCCACTTGACCTAATCTCAACAAATAGAACCCATAACCTAGTCAATTGGCCCCAATTAATGTTGAAAAATATTTATAACATTCCTATACATCAAAATCAACCATCAATTGTCCTTGGTGAAGCCTCAAACCCATTTGATTTTGGCCTGAATCCAAAATTCCCAAATTTAGCCCCAAATTGGCTAAGTCCCCAAATTTCACCCAATTGATATCCTTAACCTCCAAATTGGCATCCAATTCATGTTGAAAACTCTTCATGATGTCCCTATTGACCATTTACAATAATGAATTTGGACTTAGCCCAAGGCTAACCCAAGGTAGACCCAAGCATAGCCCAACATGACCAAATTGATTAAAGTTCAAAATTCCCTCAAATTGATCCTTCAATTTAGGTCAAAACCACTTCCATCCTTCACCAAAGTTGTTCCTTATGATCATTTACACAAAATCAAGCAATCAATTAGGTCAATTGACTTGGCTAAACTAGCCCAAACCCAAGTTTTGGTCATTTGCACTCACTTGAACCCTTTCACCAAAAATTAACTTAACCATGTCTAAGCCACCAAAGTAATGATTTTGCAGCCACCAAAACCTTCCCAAAGACCAGAATAAACCCTCCTAAAAGCACCATGACATGCTATGGACAAATGGATCCCCAAATTAAGGGATTTTACCCATTTTGGGACCTAACTTGAAATATCTCAAACATCATCCCTTACCCTTGAGAGATAATCATCATTAGCCATCCCCTGAATTCCTTGAGCCAAGAGGTGACCAATGTCTGGCCGGCCAGCCACCTTGGTCAAAACCATGGCCAAGCCAAGGTATTTTTACCCAATTCAAACCCAAAGGCCAAATCAGCCCAGCTGCTCATTGGAGCTTCTCTGCCCTCCACATAAGCAACCAAATGCACCCCCCAATTGGCCTTGGTAGCCAGCCTAGGCCATTTTTTTTAAACTCCCCCTCCATGGAAAATGAGAGAGAGCTTGAAATTCCTTGGGGATACTCTGTAAAACTTATTCATGTGCTTCCTGGAGACCTCTTGAGCTTAACTAAACCTTCTTTAGCCACTCAAATCCATTGCTTGAGTTCAATTTAGGAGCTCAATTTCAAAGCCAAAATAGGACATCCTTCAAACCTCCACCAAATTCAAATTAATTGTGCCCACACTATCCTAACATCAAGAGAAGAAGATCCCCCATAAAAGCCCCATCATCCAACCACCCTAAGGTGGACTTCGACCAAACCCCCAAATTGGCCTTGATATAATTTGGGTCTAAGTATTTCACCATGACCAGAGGCTCCATCCCTAGGCTTCTGGCACCCACATAAAGCTTCTACAAGCATCCAATCGAGGCTATCCCTCTTGGACCAAGGTATTCAAAGTTGACCCTAAACCTAGCTTCCTTTAATTATTCATGAATTTAAAGTCAGTTTAAGGGTTTCTCAACCGTATGGATGTGTTCTACTAGTCAATACAAGCATTTAAAAAAAATTCACTGAATTCCGTTAAGAATTGAGTGAGATATTAGTGTTTTAAAATGGACGGTTTTCGGGTCCAGTTAATTTGAGACGATGACCCGTGACCGTCAAATCGAGCGTGTATGGATCGGGTGGCCTTGATCTTGTCGGACAGACCGCGGTCCGACATGGGCGGGAATGAGTTGGCTGGCGGCACCAACCACACAGCGACACATGGCCTATTCGACCCGTACGAGGTTGACATGGATAAGTAGGAAAATTGGGGTCTTTTCTTTTTTATTTAATCCTCAAAGCTTCAAAAATACATAACTTTGTGTAGAAAAATCACAAAAATAAAATAAAAGCACCCTCTTGCTCAGTGAACAGAGAAGAACAATGTAGAATAAATTTCAAGTCTATTTGATGCACAAAATATTTTTATTTAATTAAACACTATTTGGGTTAAAAACTTGATTTTTAGCGTATTTTAAATATTTAAATAATTAAAAATTCATAAAAATCACAAAAATAATAAAACTCATGGAAATGTTCTAAATTGCTTCCTAATCACTTAGGAACAATTAAAATATTTTTTCGTATTTTCTAAATAAAGATATTGAATTTCAAAGCTTAAAAATAATTTTTTAAAGCTAAAAATGAGTTTTCAGTAAAATAATTCCAATAAATCAAA
>JXCR01148651.1:247947-322241 GCA_002079205.1 Phalaenopsis hybrid cultivar | reverse complement strand
GTCCGATTTCATTGAAAAGTCCTACCATTTGAAACTCCTTGAAGATAATATTTCCTGATTTTTATTGAGAGTCTTCTTAGGTGACTTTGGTCATTTAAGATGTAATTAACAATAGGGGCTTGCCCTTATAAGAAGCATGTCCGAAGCCAGTTTAATATAAACTCTATTTAATTCTTTATATTAAATAAAGGAACTTGTCGGCAAAAATAAATATTTCGACAGATGTCATATATTTCTTAGTTTATTTGATCGAGCCTCATCCTCAAGTCTTGTGTTTATCCTTTTGGATAGATATAGGGTTTGAGGTATAGTGCTTTTTCATTTAAACTATGAAAAATATGGGGTCAGTTTGATTTTGCACTTTTCTAAACTTCAACGTCTTTCCAAAGCGGGCGACGGGATTTCAATTCCGGCGATCAACAGTTTCCTACGTGCAACTCCCCTCCAACCAAAAATAGCGCCGACAGAGGCTCGATCAAAAAAACTAAGAACTCTATGACATCCGTTTGGCCTGCAAAATCATTTATTTGTTGACAAGTTGCCCTATTCAATACAAAGAATTAAATAGGGTTTATATCAAGCTGGGTTCAGACAAGCTTCCTATAAGGGAAAGCCCCAATAGTTAATTACATCTTAGATAAACAAAGTCACCTAAGAAAACTCTCGATAAAAATTAAGGAATATTATCTTCAAGGTGTTAAAAAAGATAGGACTTTTCAACGAGATCAGACAAAGATGTGTGAAAGGGGAATGGTTAAATTTAGAACATTTGTTGTAGAATTCGAAGGAGGAAGAACTAGGGGATGTCATAGATTTGGAGGGAAACCTTGGAACTTCCCAAGCTATCTTATTTTTTGCCTTTAGTTTTGAGGAGAAATTATATGAGTGTTTTATCCTGTCAATTTTATTTGTTAGAGCTTACATTCTTGTGAAATGATTACACAAATTGCCTAGAAGATATGAGGATTTAGGTCGTGATGAACGACAAGCTCGGAATCTTAAGACGAGTTAGGGATTAAATTATATAGCAGAGCTATACAAAGTCCTAAAGAAAAAGTTGAGGATTTATGTTGCACTAGGCAGACAACCTCAAAATTCTATGACTTGTTATTTAATTCTTTAGAAGGATATGCTGATGTAAATAAGTTTTACTGTTGAAGATGGTCGTACCGCCCACCATGCTAGCTCCAAGCTGCTTGCCGTGATGAGTTTAAGTTTTCTGGTGTGCCAGGTTATGATGTCAAATCAGATGTCACAATTTTTATGGTTTTTTAAATATTATGAGGGATGTTAAAGTTGATTAGAGTGACAGCAGTTAGGATCCTATGGTTCCCTCATTCCGGTACCACTATTTTCTATTGGATTTACTTAGTCCAAATGAAATTAATAAACTTAACTTAAAGAGTTCTATATATTCATTTTTACTGTGAGAAGTCTCGTTAGCACGCGTAGGTTACCTCCTCAGAGGGATTCCCGATCATCCGATTGAGACATCTTAATTTAGTTGTAGTTGTGGTTTTTGTGATGTTTGTGATTAAATTTAGAGTTGTCTTATATTTTGAATGTTTTTGAGGTGATTTTTATCTTGGTTGATTTTAATTTTGGTTTTGGGTTTTGGTTTTAGTTTTGTAGCTATCCTAATAGTTTTGTCCAATTTGTCCTTCAGAATATCCAATAGATTTCAAAATGTTCAAGATGTGACCCTAGATCACTTTGAATATCTCTTGAAATATCTCGAGTTCATTTTGATCTTATCATAATTTTCCAATAATCACCCGAGGTTGAGTGTAACTACCCCATTACTTAATGAAACTCAGCAATCTAATTATCTCAAGGATAGAGTACTCGATCAAGAAATTGACATTTCATTTTAGAGTTATGTGGGTGAATGCCCCTAAGGCAAGTCTAAGCCATTTAAGATTGTGGTGCCCACAAGTAAAGTTGGACTTGGAGTGTTTAAAGATATTCATTATCAACCCAATTATCTTCTAAATCAAATTAATTGAGCTTAGATAACGAGCCTAGGTCACTACCAGGCCCTTAGCAATCATCATGGGGAATTTAGTGAAGGTTAAGCTTTTAGTTTAAGTGACATGTATTTTCATTTAAAGATCACATCATCATCAATTTTGGGCTTAAGGAAAGTAAATTATAATCCTTTTATCTTAAGCCTCTCACTTAAGAAACTTGTGACATTAGTTAACTTCCAAGTCATAAAAATTGAGGGAGATTATTATCTATTGATGTTGTGCAAGGTGGGGGGTGAGTTTCTACCTTATAATCCCATTGTATTTCAATCATTTAAATGTGTTTATTAGGATATACCCATTTATCTCTAGTTAATCATAAATTTTGATTAAGGCATCAAAGTCCAAAATGATTATCTTGCCCTTTGGGTACTTTACCTCATAACTCACTAAACATAACTCAAATGAATTTGAGGGTTAGAGTGTCATATCTATGAAGTAATTAAAGTATCAGAGGAGAATATGTGGATTTTTAAAACTTAATTTAATTTAGATAATATTTAAATTTAGAAAATAAGATTTTCGAAAGTTAATTTATTTAATTATCCAAAATAAAATTTACATTTATGGAAAAATTATTAGAGGTTTCCTAAGGTCTGATAAACACTTAGGCAAAATTTCATGATTTTTTTAATCAAATTTTTATTTTTATTATTTAATTTTAGATCAATTTTCATGATTTATTTAAACAGAAAATAGTGTTTTAATTACAAAAATTATTTTTATACTTTTATTAGACTCCTCTTTGTTTAGAAAACTCAGAGAATCAAATTTTATATTTTTGTGATTTTTAATTTATTTAATATAATTATCTTGGTGAGAAAATAAAGAAAATTCATTTTCAAGCTTTTGAAACTTGTTTTTAATCTTATAAAAATTAGGAAAAATATTTTATTGAGTCCTAAGTGGTCAGAGGACAATTAGGCACATTTTGAAATATTTTTGTATTTTGAAACATTTTTTAATTATTTTAAATCCAAAATATGGCTCAAAAGTCAAGTATTTTTTCAATTATAAAGAACTCAAAAAACCACTTTTCATAATTTTTCTAAATGTATTTAACTTATTATAATTATCTTTGTATAAAAATACAAGATTTCTTAGAAAATACATATCAATGCTTAAATCAAGCCAAATAATTTTTAAATTTTTACAGTGGGTAGATATGATTTTTTATGAATAATGTGGAGTTAATTTTGTTAATTTTTTATAGGTATTTAATTTACAAAAATTAATACAATTTATTTACATTTTACTAAGTATAAAATTTCACGAAGTGATTCAAAGCATCACCATATTTTTCTTAGATTTCTCTTACCACAGGAAACCTACTAAAACTGTTTTCATAAATTTTCAAGTGATATTTTGATTTATATAATTAAAAGAACCAAAAATGGCCACCTTAGCTTGAAAATTAAGTTTAGAAGCATAGTGATGCCCTCTGACCTTTGAAAAATCAGAAGACATGGTCTCTATCATGAGGAACAAACCCTCAAAATTTCAAGCTATGGTGAAATATTTTAAGCCATGGAGAATTAAAATACCACATAGGCTATTTAATTAATTAGAAATCAGGGAGTGGGAAATAATTTTTATTTTTTATCCAAATTATTCTCCAAATTTCACTGAGCAAGAGGGTATTTTTGTTCTATTTTTATAATTTTTTTAAAGAAAGATATAGAATTTTGAAGTTTAGGCATTTAAAATAATTCAAAAGTCCCTATTTTTCAATTTATCCACCTGGAGCCAACTTATCCTCGTCCACTCCGAAGGCTCCATGCGTCGCTTTTCTAATTTACGTCGCCAGCCATGTAGCCTCCACGTGGACCGCACTTTATGCACCATGGATCTGTCCGGCTTGATCTTCTCTGTCCGTTGAATACAAGCACGATCGAACGAATCTCCATTATCATCCCCAAGTGACCTAACCCGTGAGCCATTCACACTAAAACCTTATGATCTTGGCTTAGACTCAAACAAATCACATGGGGTTTGTTCTTAAACCTTCATCTACTCAATACAAACACATCTATATGTTTTATTCGGTATGAAATACAATAAATACATATGAAGGGTCGAAAGAAGCTTGATTTAGGGTTGGAGTTCAATATCTTTATCTGAGAGGGGAGGCCTCAATCAGATGGTTGTGGTAGCTTCCATTAGTTCCAACGATCCTCCGAATGATGTCTCAAGCTTTGGTGAATGGTCTAGACATGAATTTGCTCAAGCTCAATTCCAAGTGTTTGTCTAAAGCAAGGTTAGAGGCTATTTTAAGAGGGGGCTTTTATGGGGAATCAGCTTCTTTCATTGTGGGGATGGTGTGCACATAGTTAATTGAAGTTTGGTTCACTCTGGAGGTGTGGAGAGATCTGTCATGGTTTTGGCAGAAATTTGAGCTCAAAATTGAGCTTCCACTGTGGGGATCAGTGGGGGAAAATAATGGGCTTGAATTGAGGAGGTCTTTGGGAGTCTCTGAGAGCAATTTGAGAGAGTTTCCTAAGCAAATTTCAGCTCTTCTTTCTTGGCCATGGAGTTGTGTATTAAATAAAAAGGGCCAAAGGTGGCTGTCATGGCCAATTGAGGGGTGCAAACTGGTTGTTATGTGGAGGGTTTTGAAGTGCTAAAACCAACTGAAATTGGTTAGCTCAGATGGGTGAGTTTGGGTTTGAATTTTGGCTTAGGGCTCTTATTTTTGGTGTTTTCCAGCCACTAGGCCGGCCGGGTGGGTTGGGGAGGTGGCCAGGAGATCAAGTCAGCCAGTGGGAGGGTTAATTATAGTTAACCCTCAATGACAAGTGATGATGTGGAAGATTTTTTGTTGAGGCCCATAAATGGGCATAAATCCCTTAATTTAGAGATCTAATGGTCCATAGCTCACCATGGCTAGTTCAAGGGCGTTTAGCATGGTCAATAGAGTGTATTCAATGGCTGTGGAGTTAAAAATTTGGTAGCTTTGAGATGGCTAAGTTAATTTTGGTGCATGGGTCCAATTTGGGTCCAAAAGGCTAAAAGTTGGGTTAGGGTTAGGCTAGAAATGAATGTGAGCCCAATTGATTGACCAAAATTGTGTATATAATTGTTATTAAGATTTTTGGTGAAGGATTGAAGTGATTTTGAGTTCAATTGGAAGCTCGATTTGAAGGATTTTGGGATTTTGGTCAATTTGGGCATGTTGGTCTAAACTTGGGTCTAGATTGGACTAAGGTTGGGTGAGGTTTAAGTTATTTAAAATGGTCTATATGAATGTCATAAAGAGTTTTCAACATAAATTGGGTGCCCATTTTGGGATTAAGGCATTCAATTTGTTGGATTTGGAGAAAGCCAAATTGGGGCAAACTTGGGGAATTTTGGACTTGGGTTGAAATTAAGTAAAATTGAGGCTTCACCAAGGCTAATTTAAGGTCAATTTTGGTGTGTAGGAGTGTTATGAAAGATTTATGACTCAAATTGGGGCCAATTGAGTAGGCTATGGGGTTCAATTTGGTGGGATTATGTTATATGGCTAAAATTGTGGGTTTAACTTTGATCAAGATTGAGCTCAATGCATGGGCCAATTAGGCTTGGATTTGATTTCAATTGGTCATATGAAAGGTGAATTTGAGTTTAGAATTTAAATTGAGGGGAATTGGGATCAAATTGATGGACATTTAAGGTGAATTTGAGGGAATTTGGGCCTTTAAAGGCAATTTGAGGGTTTTGGTCAAAATGGTCAAATTGGCCAACTTGGGTTCAATTGGAGGGTCCAAATTGGTTTTGGGGACATTTGAAGTAATTTTAGAGGTTTTGGGATAGTTTGGGGTGCTAAGGGTATTTCTGTAATTTTGGCAACTTTGGGGGTATTTTGGTAAATTTGGAATTTTTGGTGGTTTTGAGTAATTTGGGTATTTTCAAATGGTTTGAATTGATTTTTGAACAAATTTAGGTATTTTGAGTGAATTGGGAAATTTTGGGGAAATTTGAGATTTGGGGGTGTTTAGGTAATTTGGGCAGGTTTGGAGATAAAAGGTCAAATTGAATATTTTTGGTATAATTGGGGCATCAACCACCATGTATGAGCTATGAACCAATGAAATCTCCATTTGGGTCCTCTATGTACTGGTCTTAGCTAAACACTAGCCTAGAGTTAGTGGGTCTAGGGGACCATCTACATGAGTCTCCCGAAAGACCAATGGGTCAAAGTCAACAATTTTGGATTTTAGGATTGTGAGTGATTGTGGGTGAGATTGAGTGTAGGTGAGTGAACTAGCTCCATACCAACACCCAGGGCCAACCCTAAGATCAAACAATCCTATATGGACTCTCCTTAAGATCCCCCATACTGACCCCACCTACTAAGTGCTAGAGGTTAGGACCAATATGTGGAACTTCAAGTTAAGCAAAGAGGAGTTTAAAATTTCTAATGGTGAGGGTTCATTTTCTAGTTTTCTAAGAATAGTCAATAAGAAAATCCTGTGGCTAGACCTTAGGAAACTAAAGAGGGAAAACCAAACCTCAACCAAAAGTGAGGTCAACATGGTGATTATCAAAATTTTGATTTCAAGTAATGTGCATTCTTATCAAATGGTCACATCATCCTCAATTTTGGGCTTAAGAAAAGTAAAATATCATCTTTCCAAACTAATCCCATTACTTAAGAATTATTTGATCTAAGTTGATTTCCGAGTCATGAAAATTAGCAGGGTTATGATTTTGTTGATGTTGTGCAAGGGTGGTGAGTGGGTTTCTACTATTTAGTCCAATTATATTCCAATCATCCAAACATATTCATTAAGATCAAAATCACCCATTTTACCTTGGTTAATCCTAAATTTTGATTAAGGCACCAGGTCTTAAAGTTACCACTTTGCCCTTGGGGCACTTCACCTCAACTCTTTAAACACAACTCAAACGACTTCGAGGGTTTAAAGTGTTATATCCATGAGGTAACTATAATGTTTAGAGGAGAAAATGGGGACCTCTAAAAAATTTGATTTAATTTAGACAATTACTTAAATTTAGAAGATAGGATTTTCAAAAGTTAGTTTATTTAATTATCCAAAATAAAATTTATATTTGTGAAAAACATTATTAGAGGTTTTCTAAGGTTAAAGAAATACTTAGACAAAATATCATGATTTTTTGAATCAAATTTCTATTATTATTATTTACTTTTTAATTAATTTCAATGATTAAATGGAATAAAAAATATATTTTAATTGAAAAAAATTAATTTTATATTTTTAATATACTTCTCTGATTTTAGAAAACATAGAGAGTCAAATCTTATATTTTTGTGATTTTTAATTTGTTTATTATGATTAGTGGGAGAGCATGACAAATTCATTTTTTAAGCCTTTAAAAAATTTTTTTTAACTTAGAAAAATTAGAAAAAAATGTTCTAATGAATTCTAAGTGACCCGGAGACATTCCCACTCATTTTGAACCATTTTTTGTATTTTTGAAAATTTTGATTATTTTAATTATTTCAAACCAAAATATATTTTAAAAGAAATGAAATATTTTCACAAAATGGGTTTTATTTTTATAAGATACCCGTGATCGCAAGGAACTAAGAGAAATAATTTTCATAATTTTTCTAAGCATATTTAAATTAATATATTTATTTTTATACAAAAAGGCAAGGCATCCTTAAAATTCCATTTTAATGCTTAGACTAAGTCAAATAATTTTGATATTTTTACAATGAATAAACATGATTTTCATGGACAATGGAAAGGTGATTTTGTCAATTTTTTGAAAAGTGTATAAATTAAATAAATTAATATAAGGTATATGCATTTAATTAAGTATAGGAATTCACAAAATGATTCAATGCATCACAATATTTTTCTTAGATTTCTCTGACCAGAGGAAACCTACTAAAATTGTTGTCATAATTTTTCAAGTGATATTTTAATTTATATAATTAAAATAATTCAAAATGGTCACCTTAGCTTGAAAATTAGGGTCAGAAGCATAAAGATGCTCCCTAACCTTGAAAAAATCAGAGAACATCCCCTTTGTGATGGGGAGTAAACCCTCAAAATTTGAAGCCTTGGTGAAATATTTTAAGCCATGAAGAATTAAAATACCACAGATGATATTCATATCATTAAAAGTAATGTATTTGAAAAATAATTTTTATTTTTAGTCCACATTATTCTCCTTTTTTCACTGAGCAAGTGGGTATTTTTTAATTTTTTTTTATGATTTTTCAAATGAAAGATATGGATTTTTGAAGTTTAGGCATTTAAAATAATTCAAAAATCCCATAATTTTCTACTTATCCATGTGGCGCCAACTCCTCATCCGCTTTGAAGCTCCACGTGTCACTCCGCCGTTAGAGGCTATTTTAGAGGTGGCTTTTGTGGGGAATCAACTTCTTTCATTGTGGGGATGGTGTGTGCACAAGTAACTGGATTTTAGTGAGTTGTGGAGCTCTGGGGAGTTCCATCCTGGTTTTGACAGAAATTTGAGCTCAAAATTGAGCTTCCACAGAGGGGATCAATGGGGGAAAATGGTGGGCTTGAACTGAGGAGGTCTTAGGGAGTCTCTGAGAGCAATTTGTCAGAGTTTCCTTAAGCAAATTTCAGCTCTCTTTTCTCTTTCTCATGGAGATAAGGCTTAAATAAAATGGCCCAGGGTAGCTATCATGGCCAATTAAGGGGTGCAAAATGGTGCTTAGCTGGAGGGCTTTGAAGTGCTAAAGCCAATTGGAATTGGCCAACTCAGATGGGTTTAGGTTTGAATTTTGGCTTGGGGCTCTCAATTTTGGCTCCTTCGGGGACTAAGGTGGCTAGCCATGGTAAGAGAGGTGCTTAGGTGGCTCAGGAACCTTAGAGGAATTTGTCACAACGATTAATTTGGGTTGGTGATAGGTTTTGGTAAAAAATATCTTTGGCTTAAGCAATTTAGGAAACAAATCCCTTGATTCAAGGAACCTTTGGTCCATGGCTCATCTAGGGTGGGTTAAGCAAGTCTAGCTTAGTCACTAGGATCCAAAAGTTGGATGTAGAAGTCTTGCTTAGATCAATTTGACATGGCTAAGTCAACTTTGGTGCATGGGTCCAATTTGGGTCCAAATGGCCAAAGGTTGGGTTTGGGTTAGGCTAGCCATAACTTTGAGCCCAATTAATTGATCAACATTGTGTAGATAATTGTTATGAATTTTTTTGTTGAAGGATTGAAGTGATTTTGAGTTCAATTGGAAGCTCAATTTGAAGGATTTTGGGATTTTGGTCAATTTGGACATGTTTGACAAGACTTGGATCTAGGTTGGGCTAAGTCCAAATTGATGGTTGGAAATGGTCCATAGGAATGTCATGAAGAGTTTTCAACAAAAATTGGGTGTCAATTTTGGGGTTAGGGTGCTAAATTTGGTGGCGTTTGGGGCCATAGCCAATTTAGGGCAACTTTGGGGATTTTTGGACTTGGATCAAAATTGAGTGCAATAGGTGAAGTTGTATATTTTGGTAGCATTAGGGTGCTAACCACCTTATATGAGCCATGGACCAATGAAATCCCTATTTGGGTCCTCTATGTACTGGTCTTACCTAAACACTAGCCTAGGGCTAGTTGGTTTAAGGAAACATTTACATGAGTCTCCCAAAAGATCAAGGGATCAAAGTCAACAATTTGGTTTCAGGGTTTGTGAGTAATTGTTGGTGAAAGTAAATGTAAGTGAGTGAACTAACTCCAAACCAGCACCTAGGGCCAACCTGAAGGTCAAGCAGTCATATGGGAACTCTCCTTGAGGTCCTCCATACTAACCCATCCTACTAAGTGCTAGAGATTAGGACCAATATGCGGAAATTCAAGTTGAGCAAAGAGGAGTTTAGAATTTCTAATGGTGAGGGTTCTTTTCTAATTTTCTAAGAATCGTCAACAGGAGAGTCTTATGGCTAGACCTTAGGAAACTAAAAAGAGAAAACTAAACCTCAACCAAAAGTGAGGTCAACAGTGGATCTGTAGAAGATTTGATCGTTCGCTGACTATGGGAATGATTCTGCTGTTTTTCTGCTATGATAGTTATTTATGTAGTTCAGAAGTTTTATGCAAACATCCCTGAAGCTGAAGAGGATCGAGTCATGGTTCAAGGAAAATTGGTACCTTTTTCACTAGAGGTATTCATTATGTTTTACCATTTTCCACCTTAGACTTTGTGTTTTTATGTGAACTATAGTCCGACTGAGATGAAACTAGATGAGATTATTTCCTATTTGATTTTTGGAAGAGGACTCTAGAAAATCACAAATTAGAGAAGATTCAACTTTGCCACATCAAAGTTAAGTTCACCTTCGAAGGTGTGGCACTATTTTATTTCTTCTCAACTGTTACCGACGAATCATCTCAGTGAAGTTACCAGAGAGAGGGCAACATTGAATTATTTTATCGAGGAAGGAAAGCTCATCAACATCAAAGCTTTGATTTATCAGACTATCATCAGTTTTGCCACTGCAGCTACTACTGCAGGTCTGAGATTTTCTTCCCTGATCTTTTCTTTATGTGAGCAGGTTGGAGTGAGATATGATAGCTAGGAGGAAGTACTGTTGCCTTTAAAGCCAATTACTAGTGTTAATGTGAAGTCATATTCAGAGCAATCTATTTTTGGCTGGAGAGGAGGATTTTCAATGAGTTATGGAATGGAGACGTCTGCTGCTCCTACCTCTGATGCTTCTACATCTACCTCAAGGCCATCTACTTCTAGAGGTGAGTCCACTGAAACTCAAACTCAATTATTATAGAGGATGATGGACAATATCAATTATACCATAGATAAGGTAAGAAATTTAGAAAGCTTTGCAGATCATATTGATGGGTATAATTGAAGAAAAAGTGATTATGAAGAGAAATTTCATTCATCTTTGGAAAAAATCATTAGAGGAAACCCAGGAGTGCAATTTCCTCCATATCCTAGATACCCTGATTATGAGCCTACAAATGTCTACAATAACTGTGATTTTGAAGATGATGAGGAGGAGAACTGAGTGATTTATTTTTATGTTTATAATATGCCTTAGACTATGTGCTTTAGACTTGAGACCTGTAGTTTGTTGTTTATTTTTATGTTTGGACTTAAGACATGTGATGTGATGTATTTTTATGTTTTGGATATGAGACCTGTAAGTTTGTGTATTGATTTGGATTTTGTGATCTCTGAGATTATTATTTTGTTTAATTGTATTGTGCTGTTGTGTTTTGTTAGAAGTTTATTTTAAAATTCTAGGATAGTAATTGTTGTTATGTGTTGATTATTCTTTTAGTTAGATAGGATCATGAATTATTTTTATGTCTTGGGCAAAGTTAAACATCTTGCTAACTTTAGTTTTAAATTTTAAACTCAGAAAACTGCTACTCTATTTTTTTTGTTATCATGTTAATGTGTGCTTTTATGTTGAGACTGAAAATCGAAGTTAGTGTGTTAGTTTGTTTTTATGTTTGTACCCACTACTTAGAAGTATACTGAATCTCTACATGTTGAATTGAAATGAAAATGATATAAAATTAATCAAAAATTAAATTTACTTATGTTTTTAGTTTTATACTTGTATAATTAGGGTATAAAAATTCCCGTAAGCATGTTGACCGCGACTTTATGTATGCTTAAAAATATAAGTATTTAATATTGTTACTAAAAGATAAACTTCCTCAGCAATTGTACCAAATCCTTTATAACAGTTATAGATTCGATAAATATGGACAAATTAGATATTTAAAAATTGTAAAGTCGCACTTATCAACGCAAGTATACGTGTCACTCAAGCAATATAGGGCTCTAATGGAGTCCTAGATATCAATCCCACAGGGAGTAAGTTTAGAACTACAAAAAAAGATTTTAGAAAAGCAATGCTTTAATCACAACAACGAAGTTCAATTTGCTTATCTGTTAGCTATTAGGCAATTGAAATAATTATGTAATTTTAATAACTATTAAATAACTAATGATACTAATGAAGAAGGCAATTGAAATAAATATGTAATTTTAATAACTCTTAAATAACTAATTATACCAATGAAGGTTCTTTAGAAAAGCAATACTTTAATTGCAACAACGAAGTTCAATTTGTTTATCTGTCACTAATAGAAAATTAAAATAACTATTTAAATTTTTAATAACTCTTAAATAACTAATTATACTAATGAGGTTTTTAATGTGATATTCAATATATCTATTAAATAACTAATGATACTAATGAAGGTTTAAATGTGATATTCAATATATAAGAAAGCATCAAAATAACTAATTATACTAATAAAGGTTTAAATGTGATATTCAATATATAAGAAAGCATCCTTATCCTTGTCAAGAAATTATAGTTAATGGATAAAGTAAATTAGTTCAAATTATATTGTGTCAAATAGGAGCATACCTATTCTTTACACTTTGGGGTCCAGGCATAAAGAACATTGACTAATCCTATGCTTGTTTACTGAATCCGTGGCTAGGCTGATCCAGGCATAAAGAACATTGACTAATCCTATGCTTGTTTACTGAATCCGTGGCTAGGCTGGGAACAGGCATAAAGAACATTGACTAATCCTACGCTTGTTTACTGAATCTGCGGCTAGGCTGGGAGTTACCGGCTCTCACTTCCGAGCTCCCACGTTCCCCTCGCCTGAGGGCTAACATCTACACTTCAACACCCAAACGATAGGATTGAATTGAGCTCCCACGTTCCCCTCGCCTGAGGGCTAACATCTACACTTCAGCACCCAAACGATATGACTTACCCTTTGGTCCAGACATAAAGAACATTGACTAATCCTATGCTTGGTTACTGATTCTGTAACTAGGCTGGGAGGATACCGACTCTCACTTTGGAGCTTTCACGTTCCCCTCACCTGAGGGCTAACATCTACACTTCAACACCCAAACGATAGGACTGAATTGAGGAATTTACTAAATTTGCGGCTAGGCTGGGAGGATATCGGCTCTCACTTCGGAGCTCCCACGCTCTTCGCCTGAGGGCTAACATCTACACTTCAGCACCCAAACGATAGGACCGAATTGAGGATTTTATTCTGTCACTCACCTGAGGGCTAACATCTACACTTCAGCACCCAAACGATAGGACCGAATTGAGGATTTTAGTTTCTGAATTTGTGGCTAGGCTGGGAGGATACCGGCTCTCACTTTGGAGCTCCCATGTTCCCCTTATCTGAGGGCTAACATCTACACTTCAACACCCAAACGATAGGACCAAATTGGGGATTTTAGTCTATCACTCTAAAATCTCCAATTCTACACCTAATAATATTATTTCCCTATTTATTTGCACCCAACTTCCAAGGGCTTTGACCCCCCCTGAATCTTGGATGTAATATTCACTTTTAGTTGTAAAACTCAACATATTTTAACAAATCAATTGGCCAGATTGAAGGTAAATTAAGATCAAAGTGAAAAGATCATCATAATTTCTTAAACATTTTCATGGCTTCACCAATTCAAATCACCATTTCACAAATCTCGAGACAAAGAGAAAGACAGAGAAAACTACTCAGATCTCATTGGGAAAACACAACAAAACTCGAAATTCATATATAAAATTAAAGTCATACAAACTACAAAGAGTAAATAACTTATCTCTAATTTCTCCCCAAGAAAACTATTTGAAGTTCCTCTGAATCTCTTCATTTCTTTACAACACACATAATTCCTCTTCGAAGCAGTAAGGATGAAGAAAGCCCTCAATTTCCCTGCACTCTTACAATCTCTCGAAGAATTCCTCACAATTTAGACTCTCTACACTTGTTTCACACTTTAATTTGGAGTCTCTCTCTTCTTCAGGACCTTTCTAACAACCAAGACCTTTCTAATTTTTGGCCAAAATATTCTTTTAAAGTTGTGGATGAGCTTTCTCAAGAGTTGCTTAAGCATCCCTTCAAAATTTAGCCTTATCCAAAGCCTGATTGGGCATAACCACCGACCTCATCGTCGGCGGCTTCGAGGGCACCGTCGGTGAACCTTCTTAATGAATTAATTCTGGAGTCTCGGGAAAAACTTGTCGTCGGCAGGGTCGATGGCGCCGTCGGTGCCCTACTTCAATTCTTCACATTTTGGTCCTTCTAATTCCAAATTCATTCCTTTTTACATCTTTTTGCTCCAATGACCCTAATTCGTCATTCTTGGAAAAAAAATAAAAAATACCTTTCTTTAAGTGCAATATCATCAAAAATAGTATAAAATAGGAATAAAAATCTCAACATATTTTCCTTTGGTCAAAATCCCCCAAACTTAACTATTAGTTGTCCTCAAGTAATTTTAGTACTACATAAACGTTATGATCTACTGTAGTAAAGTTTTATANTCAAGTAATTTTAGTACTATATAAAAGTTATGATCTACTGTAGTAAAGTTTTAATTCAAAAATACTATAAGTGTGATTTAAATAAATATCATAGTGATATTTTTAGAAAAAATTCAAGTAATTGAATTAACTATTTAGCCACAAGATTATCTAGTCACCAAGTTTAAGAGTTCTAAGTCTTCTATTCATTTCAAGAATGACTATATGTTACAATATTAAGTCACTTAGAATATTCAATAGATAGGAACTTCATGAGAACTCTACTAGTAAAAGATCTATTCCATAAATACAGGTGGAAAGAAAAACTCTAAATATAAATCATACCTCAGTATTTTAGGCAGTTTCATCATTCTGAAATTTTTGCAGGCCTTCTGAAAATTTCTACTTCACCTGGTTTGTAATATTAGGAGCTTTCTACACATATAAATCATTAGAGGAATTTCTCGGTAATGAAATTTTAAAATAAGTTTGAAACTAAAACATTAAAAAAGCACAACAATTTCTAACACAAACACAATACGAACAAAATAATTAAAATTGCGAAATAAAAATCACATTACATTACAATTCACAATACTAATTAACATCTATTGAACTACACATGCAAATTTAGCTATAACACTAACGTTATAACAAGAATTAAAATTATCCAAATACAACATAATAATAAAAATGAAAGTCCAAATACACAAACATCCATTTCGATTACAAAAAGATTACAGAAATAAAAGTACAAGTACATCAATTACATTTAAATATCAAAATCCCAAACTATGTCTTCATCTCCTTGATCAGTAGGTGGATCGGGCTAATACCGAGTATATCGGGGGCACTCAGGAAAAGTAACATCAGGCTCACCTCTGTAGTGTCGAGCCTGAGCTTCATAATAGGCTACCTCAAAATTTAAATGCCTCTAAAGGTACTCACTATTATAATCTTATCGACATTCTAAACCTCCGATCCTTTCATTTATTACCTCTATTCTCTTCCGCTGCAAGGTCAACTCATTCATCAAATCAGAGAGTCTTTCATTTATTAATTCTATGCTCTTCCGCTGCAAGGTCAACTCATTCATCAAATCAGAGAGCATCCTTTCACTTATTAAGTCTATATTTTTTTGCTGCAAGGTCAACTCATTCATCAAATCAGAGAGGGTACGGAACTAGAAGGTGGAAGGTCATAACTTGTAGAGGGAACATCTCTACTAGTAGAAGGTTCTTAGAACTAGAAGGTGGAAGGTCATAACTTGTAGAGGGGACATCTCTACTAGTATAAGGTTCTTGTTCAAGTCTATGCTCTTCCGCTGCAAGGTCAACTCATTCATCAAATCAGAGAGGGTAGGGGATTAGGTGGAAGGTCATAACTTGTAGAGGGGACATCTCTACTAGTAGAAGGTTCTTGACTTTTACTTCCAGTTGTCCATTTCTCATGGCATTCATAAGTCTTTAAATTGGCCTTACTAATGGGTTTCATTGGGTAAACCCATTCTTCATCTCCATTTTCCACTCCAGAAAGTTTGTGAATTGCATAAATAAGTCCAGGATGCCCCAGACCTCAACTTGTCTCACTCCTCACCGTAGTCAATATATTCTTAAAAATTATTCTCCCTACAATTATAGTTCTATTATTCTGAATACAAAAATTTAAAATGGCTCTACCTCTAGTTACCCCCACTATGGTGATAATTTGGTAACAAAGTAGAGGAAATGAAATAGCGTCACGCCATAGAGGTGGCATTTAGCATGGAAGCGAAAAAATTTACCTGTTCTTGCTGCTTTATATTCCATGTTCCTTTCCCATCAGTGAGAAAGTTGATCCAATCATTCTGGGGGCCTTTCATCGTACTGAAGGATTCATATTGGAAACTATAAGAGTCTGGAACTTCGTAAAAGGTGTTGATGTGGCCGGCATTAAATTCAACAGGAAATACATGCATTTGAACGATTCCGTCTTCATAATAGATTACATTGGCGTAGAAATCCTTCACAAAATTTGCATCAACTTTATTGGTGGTGTAACAAATATTTTCCCACCACCGCTCGGTAATAACTCGTTTAATTTCTCCTCCCGGACTTTCAAAAACTCGATCTTGTATACACTTCTTTCCTTTAAATATTAAAGTAAATTTTATTTGAGCCATCGCATTGACGAAGTGAGACACGTCGAACTCAACCTATCTCTTTTGTCGTGGAGCCATTTCAATCTAATCAAATTATTGAAAAATTCTAAAAATTACTTCAAATATGCAACTCATGGCTTCAATTAATAATTTAGAGTTCAACACTGAGATCCATGAATTTCTTCCCAAATTTTCTTCACATTCTCAAATTTTTTGGAACTCTTCAATGTGGAAGAAATTCATGGCAAAAATCAAATATTTTTAGCTTGGAGTGAAGCTCTTTCCTAGAGATGATCAAATCTGGTGTAAAAAAGCCTTGAAATCGCCTCCCAATCTAAGATCTTTCAAGCCCTAGGTTGAAAATTACATTTTTAGGATGAAGGGGATGATGAATAGTGGCAGTTGACTGGTCAAAATCACAGTTAAAGGTGTTTTTTTGTGAGCTCGCCGTCAGCGAGGTCGATGGTGCTGTCACCGCGCTCTATTGGACTTAATTCCTAAGTCTCGAGAAAATCTCACTGTCGGCGGCGTCGAGGGCGTCGTCGGTGGGCTCTATTGATTTTGGTTCAAATCCCAAATTTTCATGATTTCGATCAATTTCAAGCCTTAACGACATCATTTCAATCATTATAGACATAATTTTTAGTGACTAAATGATTTACTTAGCACATATAAAATTTCACAACACAAAACATCACATTTATACATAAATTTCAAGGGGTACAATATGCATTACATACACCTAAGTTTGGTATTTTCTCAACCTCAATACATTAATTCAGCGTCACAATCCAAGCCAGAACACTCAAAATGCTGAAAATAAAACATCCTATGGTTAGTCTCAACTGTACAGAGATCTAAAAGCATAATTCTAAAGCAAAGCAAATACAATGTTCAAATCAAAATACATAGATAGACAGATAGGTAGTAATATAAATCTACTATTCTTTAGATTGAGTACTAGATTCTCCTCTGAGATCACCCATTGATTGCACATGAACGAAGAGGTTGTAGGAGGGTCAGAATGGAAATTCTTTAGTAGAATCCTCCTCTATCATATCCATCCTCCTCATCAGTCATATCAAATTATCTTCTAAATATCTAGAGTGCTGAAAATGTTCTTTCATCCTCCAGTCCAGATGATCGAAGAAATCAGAGATATTATTAATCGCATGCATGACAGTTTGTACCTCCTTTTTCAATTTCTTGATTCGGGGCAGGATCACCAGAGACTTATCAAGAATTAAGGGTTGAACTGGCAGTGAATTCTGAGATGATTAATCATTTTCATCTTCAAAAGCTGGGAATCTCTCAGTTAAGTCCAAAGGCTTTCAAGGTAGTAGTACCATTTCCAAATTTTTGTACGGCACTTGGAACTGACTGCAAAGTGAGAAAATTGTGGAGGGGTGTCCAAGCCCATAAGTTGATTAATGAAAGATCAGGCCGAAAACTAACTTCACAATTATGGATCCAATGTCGATCGGCAGTCCCCTTTGGGTGCAGTAATTTAAAATAGCACTTTCTTTAGAAACTTTACCGATCTTCATTGTCGATAACAATTTCGTAGAAATGAAAAAGTACCAATGTTTTGAAATGGGATTTATGAGTGTTGCAGAAAAACTAACATACCCAATTTCTGTTGTTTCCCAATCATCAGTTTCCTCCACTAAATATTGGTAAATTTCATTCATCTGGTTTCTCGTTGGGACAAAATTGGAATAGTTGCAGACAATAATGTTCTCGTTCATGTATAATTTGTTGATTCATGCAGGAGTGAAAGTAGTTCATCTTCCTCACACATAAACAATTCCTTGGTTGATTTCATGGAAATTTACATAAAATTCTTTTACCACAGGAACCACTACGACGGCGGTAGTGTAGCACAACACTTCCCATCTTCGCCTCACTATCGTTTTTTCAATTGTCGTCGTTAGATTATTCAATCCGTGATTTACAAACTCTCTTTTCTTGATCAAACTTTTCTTTGTCATTAACTTGTTGAAGATTCACTGCGCTTCCACACTAATAAACTTTCGCCGATTGAAAACTTGCATTCTGGGATTTTCAGGGGAATTGGACGCCATAGGAATGAAATTGGAGTTTCGCTTCGTTTTGGAGGGAAAATATGAACTAGGAATCTAATTTCGGACTTTAGAAGGATAATTCCAGCCTAAAAACTGCCAAAAACCACCATTTGAACCCAAGTAACCGCTATTTTGCTGGTCTCACCATCAGTGGATTCGATGGCACTGTCGGCGAGTCTCTGTATTAATTTTTCCTAGACTCTCAGGAAAAACCCATCATTGGCAGTGTCGAGGGCGCCATTGGCAGCGTCGAGGGCTCCATCGGCGCCCAAGACAAAAATTGCACAGTTTTGCTCTGGTCCGAATGCGTTCGAATTTTTCTCTATGGATCTAATTTTTATGATGATTCAAGGGTAAATAAGAGTAGTAGAGCTTAATGCTACCACAAAATAATGATAATTTCAAATAAAAACTATTATAATCGTGATAAAAGTAAAGATAAATAGTGGTTTCCTCCCATAAACAGCTTGGTTTAACGTCGTCAGCCCGACCTATTCAGGTGTCATTCAGATTGACTGATCATGAAAACCTCCTTAAAATTTGGTCTTTTACCCTCAAAATATGGTTTTAGTCTGTGTCCATTTACTTTAAATCTATTTTCAGTTTTCTGATTTTCAATTTCAACAGCTCCGTAAATATAAACTTGAGTCACAGTAAAGGGTCCTAACCAACGAGACTTCAATTTCCCAAGAAATTACTTCAGTCTAGTATTGTAAAGCAAAACTTGTTATCTTGGTTCAAAGTTCTTTTGGTTAATCTTCTGATCATGCCATAACTTTAATTTCTCCTTATAAATTCTGTCATTATCATAAGATTCATTACTTAATTCTTCCAATTCATTTAATTGTAACAATCTCTTCTTACCAGCATCTTTCAAATTATAATTGAATTCTTTAATCGCCCAATATTCTTTATGCTCTAATTCTATTGGTAAGTGACAAGTCTTTCCAAAAATCAGTCTGTAAGGAGTCATTCCAATAAGAGTTTTATATGCAATCCTGTAAGCCCATAATGCGGTATCCAGTCTAGTGGAACAATCTACTCTACTAGGGTTACAGTCTTTTCAAGTATTTGTTTAATCACTCTATTAGAAACTTTAGCTAACCCACTGGTTTAAGGATGATAGGCAGTAGAGATTCTATGAATAATATTGAACTTTTTTGCCAATCTCTGAATATATTTATTCCTAAAATGAGATCCTCCGTCAGTGATAATTATCCTAGGCATTCCGTATCTAGTGAAAATATTTTTCATTAAAAATATTGAAAAACTTTTAGCGTCACAACAAGAACTTGTGCTTCAATCCTTTAGAAACGTAGTCTACTGCAATTAATATATATAAGTTCCCAAATGAAGGAATAAATGGTCCCTTAAAATCTAATCCTCAAACATCAAAGATCTAACATTCTAACATGAAATTTAGAGGCATTTCATTTCTTCTTGATATATTGCCTACTCGTTAACATCAATTACAAGTTCTTATGAATCTATAAACATCCCTAAAGATAGTAGGCCAATAAAATCCAGCTTGTAAAATTTTATAAGCAGTTTTATCAATCCTAAAATGTCCTCCAAATTCAGAATCATGACATTTTTGAATGAATAGCTCAGTTTCTTCATAAGGTACACATCTTCTCATAATCAAATCCTTGCATTGTTTATATAAATAAGGCTCATCCCAAAAATATGCTTTTGCATCATGAATAAATTTCCTTTGTTGTTGCAGTGTCAACATAGGTGGCAAAATATCACTTATCCAAAAATACGCCTTTGTTGTTGCAATATCAGCCTAGGTGGCAAAATATCACTTATAATATAGAATATCAACATACTATGGTATTTTCCACTCATTAATATTATAAAGTTGTTCATCAGGGAAACCATTTGTAATTTCATTGTCAGTGTCAGAGAATTCATGATTCTCTAATCTTGACAAATGATCAGCAGTTTGATTATCAGTTCCCTTTCTGTCAATAACCACAAGATCAAATTCTTGCATTAAAAGTACTCATCTAATCAACCTTGGTTTGGCATCTTTCTTTTGCATAAGATATTTAATAGCAAAGTGATCAGTATGCACAACACATTTAGCTCCAATTAAGTAAGATCTGAATTTATCTAAAGCATATACAATAGCCAGTAACTCTTTTTCAGTGACAATATAATTAATTTGGGCATCATTAAAAGTTTTACTAGCTCAGTATATAACTTTAAAAATCTTTTCATACCTTTTGTCCAAGGACAACTCCAATAGCATAATCACTAGCATCACACATCAATTCAAATGGTTTCTCCCAGTTAGGTGAAACTATAATAGAGGTTGTGATTAATTTTTCCTTTAAAAACTCAAAGGCATTTAAACAGCTTTCAGTAAATTCAAATTTCTTGTCCTTTTCTAAGAGTTGGCATAGAGGTTTGGTAATTTCTAAAAAATCTTTAATAAAACGCCTGTAAAATCCAAAATGTTCAAGAAAACTCCTAACCTCTCTTACATTAGTGGGAGGTGTTAGTTTAGATATAACTTGAATTTTTGCAGGGTCTTCTTCCATACCATCTTCTGAAATTTTATGCCCTAATACAATTCCTCCTGCAACCATAAATTAACATTTCTCCCAATTTAGAACCAAATTAGTTCTTTCGCATAACTCCCNAAAAATTTTTCAAGATAATTTAAACATGCGTCAAATGATGTTCCAAATATAGAGAAATCATCCATAAATACTTCCAATCCATCATCAATTAACTACTAAATGTAAAATACAGAGAAATCATCCATAAATACTTCCAATCCATCATCAATTAACTTACTAAATAAGGTATCTCTGGAATGTTGCAGGTGCATTACATAATCCAAAAGGCATTCTTTGAAAAGCAAAAGTTCCAAAAGGATTGCTAAATGTTTTCTTTTCTTGATCCTCAAGAGCAATAGGAATTTGATGGTAACCAGTATATCCATCTAAAAAATAAAAATATTTGTGCCCAGCAAGTCTATCTACTATTTGGTCTAAAAAAGGTAAAGGGAAGTGATCTTTCATGGTGGCAGTGTTTAATTTTCTATAATCATTGCAAATACGTCACCCAGTAACTTGTCTGATAGGTATTAATTCATTATTTTCTTTTGTCTCAATAGTCACTCCTCCTTTCATAGGAACACAATGAATTGGACTTGCCCACACACAATCTGAAATAGGATATATAATTCCAGTGTCTAACCATTACAAAATTTCCTTCTTAACTACTTCTTTCATCATTGGATTTAATCTCCTTTTGTGGATCAACTCTTGGTTTATATTGTTCATCTAATATAATTCTGTGCATACAGATTCAAGGACTGATTCCTTAATATCAGCTAAGGTCCAACCAAAAGCTTTCTTATATCTTTTCAATGTATCTAACAGCATTTGAATATCAGCTAAGGTTCAACCAAAAGCTTTCTTATATCTTTTCAATGTATCTAACAGTCTTTGCTCTTGCAATTACTAAGGTCCAACCAAAAGCTTTCTTATATCTTTTTAATGTATCTAACAGTCTTTGCTCTTGCTGATAAGGTCCAACCAAAAGCTTTCTTATATCTTTTTAATGTGTCTAACAGTCTTTGCTCTTACAGTTCTAAAAGCTTTCTTATATCTTTTTAATGTATCTAACAGTCTTTGCTCTTGCAGATCATTTAATTATGAAAGCTTTCTTATATCTTTTCAATGTATCTAACAGTCTTTGCTCTTGCAGATCATTTAATTCAGAAGATATAATAATAGGTAATGTAGATGAGTCTCCCAAAAACACATACTTCAAGTGGCTAGGCAATACTTTCAACTCAAGTTCAGGTTAATTGACGGAAATAGATTTTTATCAGCATTTTCCGTAATATCCAACATCTCAAATCTTTCCTAAACATTTTCTAATTCGTCCAGAATAACTTCATCACTCTCTTCAAATTGTTCTTTCTCTTCAAAATGTTTTTTGAAATGTTCTTTGAATAGATGTTCACTAATTTCCATGCGAAAACATTCATTATATCTTTCAACAGCAGGGTATTTCATAGATTTTGTAATGTTAAAAGTCACTTCTTGATCATTAACTCTCATAGTTAATTCTCCTTTTTGAACATCTATCATAGCTTTTCCAGTAGCTAAAAATTGTCCCCCTAAAATGATAGGTATCTCTTTATCTTCCTCCACATCTAAAACAATAAAATCCACAGGAAAGATAAATTTATCCACTTTTACTAACACATCTTCTACAACTCCCTTAGGATATGCAATTAAACGATTCACTAAATGTAGAGTTACAGAAATAGGTGAGATTTCTCTTAATCCTAATCTTTTGAAAATTGATATAGGCATAAGATTAATTTTGGCTCCCAAACATAAATCTCTACCATAAATTTTTCACTAATAGCACATGGTATTATGAAACTGCCAGGATCTTTAAATTTTTCAGGAAGCTTTTTCTGAATAATTGCACTACACTCTTCGCTAAGTGCAACAATTTTGTTATCCGTGAACTTCCTCTTCTTGTTCATAATATCCTTCATAAACTTCACATAATTTTGCATTTTCTCTAAAGCTTCTACGAAGGGAATATATACCATTAACTTCTTAAGATTTTCTAAAAATTTAGAAAATTTTTTATTATGTTTGTGTTGCTTCAATCTTTGAAGAAACTGTGGTGGAGGTTTCTCCACAGTAATTTTCTTTGGAGTAAATGGATACTCTAAATCTAGGTACTCATGATCCTTGTCTTTTTCGGCATCCACTTTCTCTTTTTTAGTTTTCATTTCTTTTTGTACACTTGTCTCCAACTCTTTTCCACTTCTTAATTATATCGCTTTGATTTGTTCTTTTCCTTGATCTTTAGGATTTGGCTCCACAGAATTAAGAAAAGTTCCTAATGTTCGGTTACTAAGCGCAGTAGCGATATGCCCTAATTGATTTTCAATATTCTTAATAGTAGTTCCTTGATTTTGTAATTGATTTCCTTGATTCTGCAATTGTTGACCTATGTTTAATATTAGCTCTCCATAGATAACTTCTTCTCCTTAATTTGAGTGTTACTGTTAAATCTTGGGGGATAAGAAGGTCTATAGTTAACATTTCCTTGGTTGGATGAATTTACCCATTGTTGATTTGTAGAAGAATTGTTATTCCAATTAAAATTTGGATGATCTTCCAACTTAAGGTCTATAGTTAACATTTCCTTAGTTGGATGAATTTCCTAATGGGTTCACTGGGTTGTTCGCCATAGTTAACATTTTCTTGGTTGGATGAATTTCCTAATGGGTTCACTGGGTTGTTTGCCCATTGTTTATTTGTAGAAGAATTGTTATTCCAATTAAAATTTGGATGATTCTTTCAACCTGGGTTATAATGGTTTGAATAAGGGTTGTTGGGTCTATTAATAGCATTTAAAGTCTCACATGAAGGTTGAACATCCACAAATTGTCCAGATGAATTCTCTTCCATCATAGAAGGTGTTGGAGAATAATTCATCCCATAATGATCTAATTTCTTTGATATTACAGCAATCTGTACTGCTAATATAGATATTACATCAGAATCATGGATACTAGCTACTCTTTTAGGATTTACCCATTCAGAGTGCCATTGAAAATTGTTGGTAGTCATCTCTTATATTAATGAATAAGCCTCATCAAAAGATTTTTACATTAACGAACCACCAGCCGCAACATTTATAATCGATCTAAGAGATCCCACTAATCCATTATAAAAAGTTTGAATTATCAACCAATCTGGTAATGAATGATGAGGGCATTTCTTAAGAAGATCTTTAAATCTCTCCCAAGCTTCATATATTGACTCTCCATCAATCTGACAGAACGATGTTATGTCATTTCTAAGTTTAGCAGTTTTAGATGGAGGGAAATATTTAGATAGAAATTTATGTGAAAGTTCTCCCCAAGTTCTAATAGATCCTGGTGCTAACAAATTTAACCACATCTTAGCCTTATCTCTCAGTGAAAAAGGAAAAAGTCTAAGTCTAACAACATCGTTTGAGACTCTATCATATTTAAAAGTAGCACACAGTTCTAAAAAACGAGCGAGGTGTAAGTTAGGATTTTCATTTGGTGTACCTCTGAATTGATTGTTTTGTACCATTTGGATAATAACACGTTTAAGCTCAAATGAATTAACAACTACATCAAAATTTTGGATAGATAAATGAATTTCATCTGCTGTAGGATTTGCATAATCTCAAAGGGGTCTAGGTTGGTGTTCATTTTCTATTCCTTGATTGTTCATGTCGTCCTCCATTGTATTAAAATTTCTAGGTTCTCTTCTCAATCTTCTAATCTTTCTAACAGTGTGTTCTAATTTCGAATTGTAGGGTATAAGATTTTCAGGTCCAAATTTACGCATACAATTTGAAATCAGCACTTAACTAAATATAAAAAATAAGTTGCAATTCAAGTAAAAATTTTCTAATAATCCTAATTTGTCTGTTGCTCTAATTGTGATTTTGTTACTCACTTCCCGACAACGGCGCCAAAAACTTGACCGCGACTTTATATATGCTTAAAAATATAAGTATTTAATACTGCTGCTAAAATATATACTTCATCAGCAACTGTACCAAATCCTTAATAACAGTTATAGATTCGATATTTATGGACAAATTAGATATTCAATAATTGTAAAGTCACACTTATCAATGCAAGTATACGTATCGCTCAAGTAATATAGGGCTCTAATGGAGTCCTAGATATCGATCCCACATAGTGTAAGTTTAAAACTACGAACTAAGATTTTAGAAAAGCAATATTTTTATCACAACAACGAAGTTCAATTTGATTATCTGTCACTAATAGGCAATTGAGATAATTAAGTAATTTTAATATCTATTAAATAACTAATGATACTAATGAAGGTTTAAATGTGATATTCAATATATAAGAAAGCAGCCTTCTCCTTGTTAAGAAATTATAGTGAATCGATAAAGTGAATCAGTTCAAATTATATTGTGTCAAATAGGAGCATACATATTCTTTACCCTTTGGTCCAGGCATAAAGAACATTGACTAATCTTACGCTTGTTTAATGAATCTGTGGCTAGGCTGGGAGGATATTGGCTCTAACTTCGGAGTTCCTATGTTCCCCTCACCTGAAAGCTAACATCTACACTTCAACACCCCAACTATAGGATCGAATTGGGGATTTTAGTTTGTCACTCTAAAATCTCCAATTCTACACCCGATAATATTATTTCTCTATTTATTTACACTCAAATTCCAAGGGTTTTGATCTCCCTGAAACTTGGATGTAATCTTCACTTTTAGTTGTAAAACTCAACATATTTTTACAATTCAATTGGCCAGATTGAAAGTAAATTAAGATCGAAGTGAAAGGATCATCACAAATTCTTAAACATTTTCATGGCTTCACCAATTCAAATCACCATTTCACAAATCTCGAGATAAGGAGAAAGACAGAGAAAAATACTCAGATCTCATGAGAAAAACACAACAAAACTCGGAATTCATATATAAAATTAAAGTCATATAAACTACAAAGAATAAATAACTTATCTCTATTTTCTCCCCAAGAAAACTCATCGAAGTTCCTCTGAATCTCTTCCTTTCTTCACTCTACACAAAATTCCTCTTCAAAGTAGCAAGGAAGAAGAAATCTCTCACTTTCCCTCCACTCTTACAATCTCTCGAAGAATTCCTCACAATTTAGACTCTCTACACTCGTTTCACACTTTAATTTGGAGTCTCTCTCTTCTTCAAGACCTTTTTAATTCTCAACCAAAATATCCTTTTAAACTTGTGGATGAGCTTTCCCAAGAGTTGCCTAACCATCCCTTCAAAGTTTGGCCTTATCCAAAGCCTAATTGGGAATAACCGCTGACCTCGCTGTCGGTAGCCTCGAGGGCGCCATCGGCGGACCTTCTTAATGAATTAATTCTAGAGTCTGGGGAAAGTCTCGCCGTCGGCAGGGTCATTGGCGTCGTAGTTCAATCCTTTACATTTTGGTCTTTTTCGCTCCAAATTTGCTCCTTTTTGTAGCTTTTTGCTCTAATGACCCTAATTCATCATTCCTGTAACAAAACATCAAAAATACTTTTCCTTAAAGTGCAATATCATCAAAAACAGTATAAAATAGGTACGAAAATCTCAACATATTTTCCTCTGGTCACATGTTATTTCAAATTTTCATTCCTGCTTATTTATATTTGATGTTTAACTATTTAATCTGTTAAAAATTTAAGTTTGGGGGGGGGTGTAAAAATATTTTTACAACTTGAATTTTATTTGTTTTGAAATGTGCTACAAGTGAGTTTAATTTAAAAAGAAAAATGATTATGTATATGAAGTTATATTAGGGAAGTAAAAGTTGATTTTATAAATGAGTAAGAAAATTTAGTTAAAATTCTGAGTAATGAAGAAAAACTTTTAGTTAAAAGTTTTTAGTGTAGAAAATGCTAAATATAGTGTAACTATCTATAATAAAAAAATTGTATTTTTGAAAATTTTAGAAATTTAGACGTTTATTTTTAATACTTAAATTTCTTTTTTTGAAAATAATTTTCAAACCTAGTATTATATGTTTACATAAGAGATTTATATCAGGACTTTGTTTTCGGAAAGGAGAAGTGGAATTCAAAACCATTAAAGGCCTATACAGATATAATAATCCTTGCCTAAAAAAGAAAAAGAAAAAGAAAAAGAAAAAAAAGGTTAGGGAAGATAAACTTGAGGTTTAGTTCCTAATCAAAAATTGGTTCCACATTTGAACTTTTTAAAGTATAAGACTTGAGAAACTCTTAAGCTTAAGGAGATAATATAGTAAGTAAAATTATTTTTAATAAAAATATTTTTAAGTGGAGATAATAAAAGGACTAAATCCTAAACTTGGAGAATCTACAATAATTTTGAATTAAATAGGAACCCATATTTTCATCTCTCTTAACATTAAGAATTTCTAAACTTTATGTTGGTCTCATTTACTGAATATTTTTTCTAAATTGGACTACTATATTTCTAAATCCTAAAGAAACTCATATACATACCATAGTTATTTAGTTTTTAAAGATTGATGTGTCACTTAAGGACAAATAATATTTTAAGTTTAGGGGATTTTGATACACCTAAAATATAGAGTACTTTTAGACATATTTTTATACCTATTTTTGAGATATTGCACTTTAATGGAAGATATTTGTGTGTTTTTATTTCAGGTACAAGTAAACAGTTGAAAAATGCTAAAAGGAGTGAAAAAGGTCAAATTTGGAGCAAAAATGTGAAATTTGTGCAAAAGTGTTTTGGCGCCTAAGCGTCTGATCCGACGCTTAAGCACCGGTGAAACACAGAAGGCCGCGCCTGAGCATCAGAGGCAGTTATTTGGCGATTTTCTTTATTTGGACAAATTTTAAAGAGACATTTGATGTATCTATTGGCCAAAGAGGGTGGTTATGACCACAAGGAATAAAAATATTATTAAAATACTTGTGAAAGGAGGCATCCCTTGGAGAATACATAGAATTTGGACACATTTTGAAGAATTTCCAAGGCACCTCTTGGAAAATTTATAAAAGAAGGAAGTTGAGACATTTGAGAGGGGTGCTTAAAAGTTATGAAAGTGTTGGAAAGGGGGTGTTTTGAGAGAGAGTTTTGGAGAGATTTTCAGGCATCACAAATTTACTTCATCATTTTTATTTTTAGTTTATTTTGAGAGTGTTGTAAAAGACAAGAGATCAAAGGAACTTCAAGAGTTTGGTGGAGGATTTGAGATAAGTTTTTATCTTTTTTTTTAAACTACTTTTGATTTTAATTGAGATTTCATGTTGGTTTGACAATGATTCCTTCTTTTAAGCTAAAGTATGGTTTTGTTTTCTTCATGGATTCTGAGTAGTGTTCTTTATCTTTCTCCTTAAAATTATAGATAATTAAAGTGTTGGATGGATGTTGTGGAGAGTATTAATCTTTAATGTGGAAGAAGTTGTGATGATTTAATTCCATATACTTCATTTACTTCTTGATTTGGCTCATCTAGAAGTTAAAATTTATTGTGAGAACAAGTAAGGACCGGGATGGTATTGTCTCATTCAACAATTGGAAGGAATCACATGAGGTTGTATGAATGAGAATGTAATTCATATGATTTAGTGAAAATAAATAGGGAAATAATCTTTGAAGGGTGTAGAGTTAGTGAACTTGAAAGTGACAAGTTAAAGCCCCCAAATTAGTTTATTATTTTAGTTTCTGATATGAGATGTTAGCCACAGGTAGAGGAAATTGAGGGAACATTAGAGTGAGAGCTGGTATCTTCCCTGCATAGCTGGTCTTCAGTATTATTCAGACTTTAATTTAGCCAATATTCTTTATAGCTTCTCTAGTAAGGGTAAGGAATATAATTGCTTCTATTTGACACAACACAAATAGCATACTTACACAACAGAATTCCTATACTTATTACTATTTCATGATAACGAGAAAGGTATTTTCATATCAAGTGATTTTCTCTTACATAAACTCAAGTTATCTAATTTAGTTGTTATTCTTTCGTCAAAATATAAAAAAAAAGATTTGAATTTTAATACTGTGAAAATATCTATAGTTTAAATAATTTTCTTTTTAGAATAGAAAGTTTCCTATTCAACAGTGCATATTGCATTATTTTCATGTGGGTTTGATATTCAAGTCTTAATAAAAAATATATATATTACTTGATAACGATACGTATACTTGCCTAGTATCCTAATATATATAAATTAAAGATTTAAATTCTTATTTTCTCCAGGGTCAAGTTTTTGGTTCTGTTGCAAAGGAAGGAAATATAAGTGAAAATTATAATTAAAGCAATTGTTATATTGTTGCATATAAATAGTTGGTATCCAGGTTCAATACCTTTACTTGAGAGGGAAGGCCTCAATCAGATGATTGTGGTAGCTTCTATTGGGTCCAACAAACCTCTAAATGAAGTCCTAGGTCCTGGCAAATTGTTTATGTATGTTTTTGATCAAACTCAATTTTAGGTGTTGGTCTAGAGCTATGTTACAGGCTATTTCAGAGGGGACATTGATGGGGAATCAACTTATTTCATTGTGGGAATGGTGTGTGCACAATTTATTAAAGTTTGGTTCACTGTGGAGGAGTGGAGAGATCTGTCCCGATTTGAAGTAAAAAAATTGGCTCTAAGGGCTGGCTATCAATGGTTAAGAGCAAGGGTATTACACTTGGGATGGTTTTGAGAGGCTCTGGTGAGATTTTGGCAGAGGTTCCCTAAGGTTTCAAGCACTCTCTTCTTTAGCTGTGGAGAGGTCAATTTAAAGCCATGGTTCTTTGGTGGAGCTCAGGGCTGGGAGTTGGGTGCTAAAGCATGCTAAGGTGGAGGGAAGAAATGCTCAAGCAACCAATTAGAGTGAGCCAAGTCTGGGGGGTTTAATTTTGGCTTTTGGCCAATAGAGGCACCTTTGGGCTGGCTGTTTCCGACGGCTAAGGTGGTGGCTAACCAGAGACTGGTCACCTATGAGTTCAGGGAGGTCAGAGGGTGGCTAATTATGATTAACTCCCAAGGGTAAGCAATGATGGCCAAGAGATTTCAAGATTTAGGCCAAATATGCGGTGAAATCACTTAAATCAAGGGACCATTGGTCCATAACTCACCTTTTTTGGTTTAAGTGGGTCTATTCTGGTCCAAAGGGTGTACTTGATGGTTTTGGTGTAATCAAATTGGTGACCTTAGGATGGTTAAGGCAATTTTGGTGCGTGGGTTCAATTTGGTTCAAAATGATTAGAAGTTGGGTTTGGGTTAGGCTAGCTATTGAATTGAGCTCAATTGATTGATCAAATTGGTGTAGATGATTTCACAAGAGGTTTTGAAACGGTTTGGAGTGATTTAAAATTGGTTTAGAGGTTCAATTTGGAGGATTTTGGGCATTTGGTCAATTTGGGGATGTTGGGTCAAAATGAGATTAGGATTTGAAGAGTTAATGATTCAAATTGGGGCAAATTGAGTAGGCTATGGGGTTCAATTAGGTGAGACTAGGTCATAGGGCTAAAGTTGGGAGTTTTGATTTGGATCAAAATTGACCTCAAAATATGGGTCAATTAGGATTGTATTTGGTTTGAATTGATCATATGAAAGATGAATTTGAGTTTAGTATTTAAATTGGGGGGAATTGGGGCCAAATTGGTGGACATTTGCAGTGAATTTAGGGAAATTGGGCATTTAAAGATAATTTGGGGGTTTTGGTCAAAAACTATAAAGTTGGTCAAATTGGGTTTAATTGAAGTGTCCAAATTGGTTATGGAAACATTTAAAGTGACTTTGAAAGTTTTGGGAAAGTTTGGGCCACCAAAGATATTTTTGGTAATTTTGGCAATTTTGAGAGTATTTTAGAAATTTGGGTGGATTTGGGGGCAAAAGGCCAAGTTGGATTTTTGTTTTGGTAGAATTGGGTTATCAACCACTATATATGAGCTATGGACCAATGAAATCACTATTTGGGACCTCTATGTACTTATCTTAGCTAAACTCTAGGCTGGGGTAGTGAGTCTAGGGGACCAACTACATGAGCCTCCCAAAGGATCAAGGGATCAAAGTCAACAAATCTGGGTTTAGGGTTGCAAGTGAATATATGTGGTAGTTAGTATAAGTGAGTGAACTAGCTCCTGACCAACACCCAGGGTTAGCCCTAAGGTCAAGCAGTCCTATGGAGACTCTCCTTGAGATCCTCCCTCATAGTGACCCCACCTACTAAGTTTTAGAGGTTATGACCAATATGTGAAACTTCAAGTTAAGCAAAGAAGAGTTTAGAATTTCTAATGTTGAGGTTTTCTTTCTAGTTCTCTAGGAATAGTCAACAAGAAAGTCCTTTGGCTAAACCCTAAGCTACTAAAGAAGAAAAACTAAACCTCAACCAAAAGTGAGATCAACATAACTCGGCGAGTGCTTTAACTGATATGTTAGGTAACTCGGCATACAAATCAAAATCAATCCCTGATAGGCTGCTAATGAACTGTCAGAAGACTAAGGCTTTATTTCCTCCAGTGTTGCCACAACTGACTCAAAAATGTGCTATATGTTGCGTGGGGTTTCCGGTCATGTCAAATGTCTTAAAGTTCAGTGACACAAAATCTTTGGGGTAAGGTACGACATCAAACTCCTCTGGGTAAGTTCTACCCCTAGAAATTAATGCACCACCCTTATATTGGGCTAAGGCCTCCCAAACTTATTGATTGACCTTTTTTTTTAATATCTCTCTCTGGTAAAGTATTTGGAGAGGAATCTTTCTTTTGCTGATATTCTCCATTAGCAGAAGCAACTTCTCTTCATTCATCAGTAATATGGATTATTTCATGTCGTTTAACCCGTGGAGAAGCTACCTGCTGTGACTGGGATTGACAATTAACCATAGCCATGGAGACCATAGTGGCAACCATTTCAACCATTATCTTTTCCATTTGGCTGATCTGTTCCTCTCTTAAGAAAATGGCTCTACGTAAGTCATCCATGGTGTTCCCTTCAACGAGAGGTTAGGGATCGCAAGCATATGAGGCAGCTCTAGTCTTAATGACTTGAATATCCATGAAATCTTCATCTAGGTAATCATTGAAATCAAAATCCTCATCATCATCATTAATGGCTACAACATGTTCTCTAGATAACTCAAAAATCTCAGTTCTGAGGTTTTCAAATTTCTCTTCAATTACCTCTTGAATCCTTTTGAGATCTGTAGGACTTTCCTGGACATCATTTGTTCATCAAATTTTGGAGCAATAGTTGCAACGATATCAGATACTTCGGACTTTTGCTTCATTCTGTCATTCTGCTCTGTGGGCTTACTAGAACGTATTGGTATGGCAACTTTGGATACTTACACTTTCTTTCTTGACGATGATGACTTGAGACAAGGTGCCTTAACAGAGGCATCAACATGTCGAAGAGAAGTATGCTCCCTGTGGTGCGAACCAAACATAATATCGGGTAACTTCTTTATTGTTTCACTTTTTGGGGCATTCTTATGGGTAACAATTGATTGAGTCCCAAGACCCAGACATGACTTAACTGGTCAACGTCTTGCAGACCTTGGAGCAACAGAGGTAACAAAATATGTAGTAATAATGGTAGTATCAATTTGGCTTCCCAGACATAGACTGAAGGGAATACGGGCTGACAAAGCTTCAGCTGACTTGTGAGACCGTCAGGCAGCCCTGGCATCTTTCAAAAATTTTTCCTTCATTTGAGATGATACAGCACATCCCACTCATTTAAGGAGTTTGACCATTGACCAACCTTCTTTAGTGGCCAATCTTAAGAGCACTGTGTGGACTTTAGTGATAGGAGTGGCCTTCTCCCTTTCCTCACTTCGACCATGAAATGACGGTAAAGTAGCAACGATTTCTCAAATAAGTTCATATCCATTAGTATTCATCAATGGGTGGAACCTACTTCCTTGCAGAAGTGGAGAGCTCTCCTTTAATCCATGTTCCTCCTCATGACGAAACTCATTATCTGGTACTTTTTCTGAGATTTGGGCCTTAGCTGCTCTCTGAGCTTTCCAGCTATGGTTCTTTCTCTACGATCAAGACAGCAGTGGAGACTTTGAACTTGAACCAATCTCAAACACTACGGACTGACAGTAAATTCTTCAGTTTCATCTTCTACGATCATAATCTCCTTTTCTTTAGCAGAAAAGGGACAACATACTTAGCAGGTGTCGGGGGAGTAGTACTTTTTAGCAAAGGGCTCCTGAACCTTCGGAGCGGTGACTTTCATTACGACGAACAGGTCCTTTCCAAGTATGACTTCAAGTTCGTCAAATCTGGTTCCAAACTTGATGGTGGGAGTAACATTGCGAGCATTGTGGTTGGTTGGTAAATTACAGAAAAAGGTGAGCATGGGAAACGCCATTGCAATAGCTTCAAAAAGAAAGCTCTGGGGTTAGTTATATGGCTAATGCCTTGGAATTCTTGTGCGAACACTAAAAGATTAACAAAGACCGATCCGTAGAATGGGCAAATTTTTATTTTATTTTTAGTTTGTGAAGGTTTTAAATTTAGTAGAAATAGTTTGAAATTATAAGAATTTACTTAATTTAATAAGAAATATTAAAGAGCAAGCGTAGCACAACACAATTTGATTTAATTTGCAAAGTAGCAAACCAAGTTCGAAGGGGAAAGTGAAGTTTAGGACCTGGTGTGGGACCGAATTTACAATGCATAATGTCCGGGCGGAACTAGTCCACCAACACACCTATTGATGGTCCGACCCCACACAAAGGCAAAGTTTTAATGAACTCTTGAACCTCTCTACTCAAAGGAGATTGAACAGACGATTTTGAAGTTTGAAATAGTTGACCGTACTTTCTCAAGAAAGAAATTGGTGAAGTATGCCAATGGAAGAAGGGTAATTTGGTCCATAATAAATGTGGACACATTACCGATGTATGAAGATAATATTCCCTGATTAATATGGAGAGAAGTCAATCCCTAAAGGAGTCTCCAAAAGTTATCAGCACTAAAAAGTTGGGAGTTGTGAAGTTGTCGGCTACTAGGATGGATATCCGAACACCCGTTTTAATTTAATTTAATATATATAATTTGGAAAAAGAAGTAGTATTTTGGATTTTGGAAAATATAAGGTCGGACTGATCTCATATCCCCAGTAGTTTAAATAAATGAGCATAATGCCGCAAGTAATGTATTCATCCCAAAGGATAGACACACCACTTACTGGTAAGACTGAATTAAATAAACTAAAGATTTTATGACATCTGTTATGTTAGTGGAACCATTTTTTTATTATAAGTCGTAAACTGGGTTCAGAAATGCTTCCCATAAGGGAAAGTCCCCTTAGTTAATTACATCCTAGACAACCGAAGTTGCCTAAGAAAACTCTCGATAAAAATCAGGGGATATTATCTTCAAGGATTTCAAAGGGATAGGAATTTTCAACGATATCGGAAAAAGAGGTGTGAAAGGGAAATGACTCAAATTTAGAACATTTTATTTTGGAATCCAAAGGAGGAAGAACTACGAGATATCATAAATCCTGAGGAGAACCTTGATGACTTCCCAAACTCTCATATTGTTTGGCTTCCATTTTGGGGATTAGAATTATTGAATGTTTCATTCTACTAATTTTATTAATTAGGGCTTACATTTGTGTGAGACGCTCACATAAATAGCCTGGAAGATGTGAGGATTTAGCAAATAACAAACGATACCCTCGGAATCCTAAGACGAGTTATGGCTTATATTGTATAATAGAACCATACAAAGGCTGAAAGATAAGTGAGGTCTTATATGGCATAAGCAAAAGACCTCAAAGTCCTATTAATTTGTTGTTTAATTCTAAAGAGAAGATATGCTATTGTAGATCGTTATCGTAGAATGCTGCTCACAGTAAAGCTCCACGCTCCTTGATGAAGTAGCAGGTTTTACTTTTTGAAATGTCAATTGAGGAGATGAGAAAAATATCATATTTTAGAAGTCACGTTTTCTAGTGTGTCAGTTCATGATGTCAAATCAATTGTTTTCTAAGATTATGGTTATTTAAATTTTATGGAAAATATTGAAGTTGATTAGAACAACACTAGTTAGGATCCTATGATTCCATCATTCGGGCACCACTATTTTCTTTATGATTCACTTAGTCCAAATGAATTTACTAAAGTTATTGAGTTTCATACTTTCATTTAGACCATGGAAAATCTCGTTAGCAACCGTAGGTTACCTCCTCCAAGGGACTCCCGATTATCCGATAGAGACATTTTAATTTAGTTGCAATTTTAGCTTTTTGAGATGTTTGTGATTAAAATTTGAGTTGTTTTATATTTTGAATGTTTTGGCAGTAAATTTTATCTTATTTGATATTTAAATTTTTATTTGGTTTTAGTTCTGTGGCTAACCTAAAAGTTTTAGTTTTGACATGCAGGGCGACATCGTTGTTTAACATGCAAGTTCATGAGCAGGAAAAGAAGATGCTGTAAACTATAAAAGCGTACCTGTCAAGTCTTTTCGTTCCTTGACCTGAAAGTTCAATACGTGCAAGGCATATGTATATAATGTTTGCAGGAAATAAAACATGCTTGTATAAAAAGTAGGAAGTATAAGTTCAAGGTGTGTCTAACAGATCCTATGTTATATTCTAATGAGTCCTATTCATTTAAATGTATAGATGATTTCTTAAGCAAGGCATAATGAGTTTAATCATACTTCAAGATATCCAAAAGAGCGTGAGAAGGATCAAGGGGCTTGACCCTAAACATCTTACAATCCATTGAAAAGTCTCGAGTTTATTCAAACTCATTATGTTGCTTAATAACTCATCCCTATCATTCCCTTGTGCTCAATGAACTGATGTTCTAGCCAACTCTAAGGATGGATTAATTATCACTTGATTTTCTGTTTGTAAATTATACAAGTAAAGACTCTTAGTGGCAATTTGGTTTAATTAAGTAGCTTAGCACTTTGATTTTAAAGATGGGATTGTAGTGTTTTTAAGAAAAAAATTTAAATTAGTTATATATTATTTTCAAAATCTCATTAATCAAAATTTTGATTAAGCCTAGTTCACTACTAAGCCCTTAAAAGCTTAATGGTTAGATTTGTAATTTTAGAAAAAGATTTAAATGTTTATACCATTAACCCTTATTATGAATTATAAGTTAAACTAAGTTTATACCTTTTCTTAGGTTCCTCTGGTCGTAAGGAGATCCCAAAACCAATTTAGTAACTTTTTTAGTTTTTTTTAATTATTATAATTATTTTAATGCCAAAAATGTGATTTCACTTGATTACTTCATTTGAGTGGTCAAATTAACTCCAATTGACTTGAAACTTTTATGGGAAGCTCCTCTGACATTAAATTATAGTGCAAAATAATTTTTATGTCATTTAAGTTTATAATTACTCTAAATTAATTTTATTTTATTTTTTAGAGTTTGCAACAATTATGTTTATTTTGTACGAGTTAAACTAAGTTTATATTTTTTTAAGGTCCTTTGACCACAGTAAACGTACCAATACAAAATTTATATTTTTATAATGATTATTTTAATATTCATAATTATTTTGCTAAAACATGGACCATTAAATTGAAAAATAGATATCCATGCCTAGAGATCTCCCCTGACCTTAGAAAAATCAGGAAAGCCTCCACATAACAGATATAATCAAAGCCCCATAAATCAAGTGATGGTGAAATGTATATGCAAATGGAGAATCCAAATAAGGAAAACACCATTTAATTAATTAAAAATAATACATGCATCAAAAAAATATGAAACCTTTTTCACAATGTTCTTCTCTGTTCACTGAGCAAGAGAGTATTTTTATTTTATTTTTCTGATTTTTCTACACAAAGATAAGCATTTTTGAAGTTTTGTTCAAAAAATAATTCAAAGAAAAGCTGATTTTTCTACTTAAGTGACACGACGCCACCTCAACCTAGGCAGATCTGAAGTTTCCATGTGGCGTCTTTCGGTTCGGCATCGCCAGACACCTTAACATTGACTTGACCCGTGGTTCGTGTTCCATTCCTTCGTCCGGCACAATCTTATCTGTCCATCCAATACACGCGGAAACGGACGACATCTGTTCATCATCCCTTTAACCCTAGCCCGAGAACTATCCAACTTCAAACCTTAATATCTCTCTCGATTCTTAACCAAATTAAGTGCAGTTTGTTTCTATGGACTCGTCTTAATTAGGATAAAATATTCATATGATTGATAGAGCCTTAAATCAACTCTATGAACATGGACAATCAAATGATATTTGGTCCAAGGGGAGAGTTCAATACCTTTGCCCAAGAGTTGTTGCCTCAACTGGGTGCTTTCAAAAGCTTGCCTTGAGTCCAAAAAGCTCCTAGATGAAGCTTTAAGCAATAGTGAAATGCCTAGACCAAAATTTGACTAAGGCCTATTTGGGGTGTTGATCAAAGTCCACCTTAGGGTGCTCTAGTGATGGGGCTTTTGTGGGGGATCTTCCTCTCTCACTCTAGGGATGGTTTGGGTGCAATTAATTTGAATTTAGTGGAGTTTTGGGGGGTATCTTGTTTCGGTATTAAATTTGAGCTCCAAAATTGAGCTCAAACAGTGGGCTTAAGTTCCTAAGGATGAGAAGATTGAACTCAAGAAGTCTTAAGGAAGCTCTGGAAGCAATTTGACAGGGTCTCCCTAAGGAATTTCAAGCTCTCTTGGTTTGGCCATGGAGGGTGGGTTTAAATAGAGGGAGAAGGAGTGGCCATCAGGGGCAATTGGTGAGTTCTCTAAGTTGCTTATGTGGATGAAAACAATGTGAAAAAATCCAATTGGGATGAGACTGCTTGGATGTGTTTAATTTTGAGTTTTGGCCTAGGTAGAGCTTTTGGACATGGCTTTTTCAGCGTCCTAGGTGGCCGGCCGGCCAGGCTCATATCACCATTTAACTCAGGGAGGTCAGGGCTTGGGTTTGGTGAAGTCAATTGGGGTTGGCCATGTGTAAAGGTATAGGAATGAAATAGTATGGGGAAACGACTATTTTGAGTCAATTTGCGCCAAATCATGGTTTGGGGTTGGACTAAATCACCAAGGCTAGTTTGGGTGCCAAGGTAAATCAGATGATTCAGCTTAATCATCATAGTGAGGTCTCTATCCAAGGAGATTTAGCTAATCATGGGTTAGAGTGATTCATGGGAGGCTTTAAAAAAATTTTAAGGATATTTGAAAGGGGCTTGGCCTCTTGCCATTAATAGTTTGATGAGGTGGCATGGCTCTCATGGCTTACCTATGGATTGGGAGTGGATTCATGGCTTGTCCTTGGCTCAGCTAATTTTCATAAGATGGGATTTTTGAATTTATGGGGAATTTTGGTGGAGTTTATCATGATGCTTTTTTTAGAATATGTTGATCATGAATTTAGGACTTAGGAAATGATTTTGATTAAATGGATGATGGGGGGAAAATTTGTCATGTGGGTTTTATGGATTTGGGCCTTTTTGAATGACTTAAAGATTTAGGCTTTTTAAGATTGAAATTTAATTTGGGCTAAAATTTGGGGTAATTGAATGTTTATTGTGTTGTAGGTAAATTACATGAAGGATTTGGAAGAATTTCAAGTGATTTTGAATTGAATTGGGCGGCTAATTTAGTGGATTTAGCCATATGGTCAAAATTGGGGCTTTTTGATTTGGGAGAAATTGGGCTTGCAATTGGATCAAATTAAGCTTTAATTTTGTTTAAATTGGGAATAGGGATACTGAATTTTTTTTTGGAATTAAAATTTGGTAAGATTGGGGTCAATTGGGCCAAGATTGAGGCTAATTGGGGAAATTGGGTCCTTAAGGGCAAATTTGGGGTTTTTGGTCAAATTTGGTAAAATTAGTCAAATTGAGTCAATGTGATGGTTAAAAATTGAAATTGGGAATATATGGGATGATTTTGAAAATTTTGGGAATTTTTTGAATTTTTGGAATTTTTGGGTCATGAGGGGTATTTTGGTAATTTTTTTGCAATTTTGGGGGTATTTTGGGAATTTGGTGATTTAGGTGAATTTTGGTCTATTTAGATAGTGGTGAGTGGTTTGAGATGATTTTTTGGCAAATTTGGGAAAATTTGGGAGTTTTGGCAAAAATTAGGGTTATAGGGGTATTTTAGTAATTTGGTGATTTTAGGCTATAGTGGGCAAGTAAGCCATGAAGCCATGTCAAACCAATAAAAGCCATATGAGGATTCATTTTGGATGCCCAATATACTGGTTCTAACCCTCTTAGCCAAAGACTAGGGGTATAGGTTCATTTATATGAGCTTTCCAAAAGGAATCATGGGACCAAATCAAGGGGTCTTAGGTTTTGGGGTATGCAAGAAAGTTTAGTGTGTGCAAGCCATTTCAACCATCACTAGACCACCCAGGGTCAGTCCTAAGGTCTTAATATTCTATGGGAGACTCCCCTTGAGTTCCCCCATACAGACCCCACCTACTAAATGCTAGAGGTTAGGACCAATATGTGGAACTTCAAGTTGAGCAAAAAAGAATTTTTAATTTGTAATGATGAGGGTTCATTTTCTAGTCCTCTAGGAATAGTGTTAACCTCACTTTTTGTTTAGGTCTACTTCTTCCTCTTTAGTAGCCTAGGGTTTAGCCATAGGACATTCCTGTTCACTATTCCTAGAAAACTAGAAAATGAACCCTCACCATTAGAAATTCCAAACACCTCTTTACTCAACTTGAGGCTTTACATATTCGTCCTAACCTCTAGCACTAAGTAGGTGAAGTCATTATGAAGGAGCTCAATGAGAGTTCCCATAGGACTATTTGACCTTAGGGTTGACTCTGGATGTTGGTCTGGAGCTAAGGCACTCACTACAATCACCTTACTCACAACCACTCAGTACCCTAAACCCAAAATTCTCTTGACTTTAATCCCTTAATCCTTTGCGAGACACAGATAGATGGTCCCCTAAACCCTCTGACCCTAGGCTAGGGTTTAGCTAAGACTACTACATAGAGGACCCAAATGGGGTTTCTATTGGTCCATGACTTATTTATGTTGGTTAGCTCCCCAATTCTACCAAAGATACCAAACTTGGCCCTGTTGCCCCTAAACTCTTCCAATTTGCCTAAATACCCTTGAAACCCTAAATTTGGCCAAAATTTCCAAATTTACCCAAAATACTCAAATTTTTTCAAAATTCATTTCAACCCTTTTGAAAATACCCAAATTACCCAAAATCACCAAAAATTGTCAAATTAGCAAAATACCCCTCCTTAGCCCACAATTTCAAAAATTCCAAAAAATCCCAAAAATTCCTAAAACCTTCCAAATATTCCTAATTTGATTTTTCTCAACTACCACATGACCTAATTTGGCCAATTTGACCATATTTGTCTAAAACCCCCAAATTGCCATTAAGAGGCCCCATCTCCCCAAATCCACCTCAAATGTCCATTAAATTGGTCGTAATTTCGCCCAATTTCAATTATAAACTTAAATTCACCTTTCATGTGACCAATTTAAACCAAATCCAAGCTCAATTGGCCCATTCTTTAAGCCCAAGTTTGATTTAGGTATGTTGGCCACATGATCTAATCTCACCCAATTAAACCTATAGACCACTCAATTTGGTACAATTTATGTTGAAAACTCTTCATAACATTCTTACACATCAAACATGACCTTCAATTGGCCTTGGTGAAGCCTCAATTTCATTTAATTTCAACCTAAGTCAAGAGCCCTAAATTTGCCTCAAATTGGCTATGCCTCCAAATTTCACAAAATTGATTGCCTTAGCCCCAAAATTTCCCCTGCATTCCTTCATGAAATATATTAATAGCATCTCCCCTAGTCATTTGGACCATTCAATTGAGCCAAATTCCAAGCCTAGATCAAGCTAGACCGAAGTCTATCCCAACATGAAAAAATTCACCAAAATTCCAAAATCCCTCAAATTGAAACCCTAATTGAACTCAAAATCCTTTCCATCCTTCACCAAAAATTTTCAATACAGTCATGTACACCAAATGAATCAGTCAATTGGGTCAATTAACATGGCTAGCTGAGCCCAAACCCAAGTCTTGGTCATTTACACCCACTTAAGCCCATGCACTAAAATTGACATAGACATGTCAAATTGGTCAAGGCAAGGCCACCACAGCCAAATTTGGACCATATTTACGATGCCAAACCCCATGGAAACACCTAAATGAGCCTTGGACGAAGGGATCAATAAATTAAGAGATTTTATTCCATATTTGCCTAAGCCAAGGATAATTTTGCCAAAACTAAACACCAACCCATTTAATAGTTGTGACATATTCCTCTCGCTCACCTGACCTCCTTGTCACCTCCCCTGGCCTAGTCGGCCAGCCTAGTGGCTGAAAAATTTCCAAACCAAGAGCCACCCCCATGGAATCAAACCCAATTCAAACCTAGAGGCCACCTCATCCAAATTAAATCGTAGAGCCTCTCTGCCTCAACCTAAGCAAGCATTTTCACCCCCCAATTGGCCAAGACAGCCACCCTAAATCCATTTTTATCACTTCCACTACCATGGAGGGCATGCTTAAATATTTTCAGAGAGAGCCCTCCAATTAACTATTAGAGCCTCTTTAAGACCTGCTTAGTGCAACCCAATCACCACATTGCCCTGAATCCCCTTATCATTCTTCAATTTTTGAGCTCAAAACCTTACCGGTAACAAAAAAAAGCTCTCCACACTTCTAAACTCCACAAAAATCAAATTAAACTCACCCACACCTTCACCACAGTGAAAGAATAAGAAGCCCCATCAAATCTTCATCATACAGAGCCCATAGCATTGCTCTAGACTAACACCTAAAATTGAGCTTGGTTGAATTCATCCCTAATCCTTTTACCACAGCAAGAGGCTTAAACCCTAGCCTCCTTGGACCTCCACAAATGTGCCGAGCACCTCTAATCAAAGCTTCCCTTCTCAGAGCAAAGGTATTGAACTTCTCCTCTTCTAAAGCCTATTTTGAGTCTCCACTTAATTAGAATTAATTTAATTGCATGATTAATGTAAGGATGTGTTCGTCACACCTAGACGAGCATTTGGAAACAATCCACACTTAATTTGGTTAAGAAATGAGTGAGATTTTAAGCTTTGAAATTGGATGGTTCTCGGGCTAAGGCATTGGGGACGATGACCGGGAGCCGTCCGATCGCACGTTCATTTCATCAAAAGACGAGATCTAGCAGGACAACGCATTCATACATGAACCGCGGGCTGAGTCAGCGCTGAGGTTGATGGCGACATTGAATGGGAGTGCGCCGCATGGAGTTTCGGAGCCGCCTATGATCTAGTCAGCGTCGCGCATTTAAATAGATAAATAGGCTATTTTTTATTTTAAAAAATAGCCCTAACTTTAAAAATCCATATCTGTGTTAAAAAATCACAAAAATAAAATAAAAATTCCTTCTTGCTCTGTGAACAGAGGAAAATAATTTGAGAATAATTTGAAGTTTGTTTGATACATATTTTATTTTTAATTAATTAAAAACTATTTTGAGTATTTTAATTCTCCATGCATGTAGACACTTCACCATGAATTTTAATTTTAACATGTTGTTGCCTCTATCTCAGGGAACATCCTCTGATTAGCATGTTGCTAAGAAAAAACTAAAGAAAATTTTGGATGGTTTGGTATGACCAGAGAACCCTTGAATAATATTTCATAGATTAAGTCATTAAGAATGCACTTAATTTCTACCAACCCTAAAACAAAAATAAAATTAATTTTGGGAAATAAAAACATCTAAATGACTTAATTTTTAATCTCCACTGTGATTTAAAGTTCAAAGAACTCCCCATAAAAATTTTGAAATATTTGGAGCTCATTTAATAACTCAAATTGAATTTTCAATTTAAATGCCATTTTTAACACTAAAATGATTTTTAATAATTAAAATATAATTCAAAAAATTATAAAAATTAGTTTTTGGAGTTCTATTTTATCAGAAGAATTTTCTAAAAATAAATTTGTAATTAAAATAAAAACTCCATTTTAAGCTTTTCTTTAATATTTAAATAATTAAAAAATAATAAAATAAAAAAAAATTCATGAAAATGTTTTAAATTGTTTCTAAATCACTTAGGAACAACCGGAATATTGTTCCTAATATTCTAAGTGAAGTTATTGAATTTTAAAGCTTAAAAAAAATTTTAAAGGCTAAAAATGGATTTTCACTAAAATAATTCTAGTAAATCAAAGAAAAATTAGAAAAATATGAAATTTGTTTCACTATGTTCCTTGACATTAGATAATTTTAATAAAAATATAAAACTAAATTTTTCACATTCAAAATATTTTGTAATTAATAAATACTCAAAACTTAAAATAATTCTTAAAAATCTAATACTACTGAATAAATCATGAAATTTTGCCCCAATCCTTCTCTAGTATAAGTCTATCTCCAGTAAAAATTTCAAATGATTAGACCTTGTCCTGGTTAAGCTATGGAATTTTATTTGAAAAATCCAACTTTTACATTAAAATAAATATGTAAATTAAATTAAATTTTGAAAAATCACATTTTCCCCTCTGATGTCTTAACTGACCCATGAGTGAGGTGGGATAAAAGTTCCATAGTCATTTAAATTAAATTTGGCAAATTATGAAGTGATAGAGCCTTAGGGACAAAAATGTAATTTCAAAAATTTGGCCTTAATTAACATTTAGGCTTAATTCAAGGAGGGGAAAGGGTAACCTCTGATTTGAACTATTTGGATGATTGAAGCACAAGGGGATTAATTGGGAGGAAACCAACCTCACTCTTTCATAATCAAGGGATAAATTTGTAATTCCTTAAATTATTAAAATTTGGAAGTCTATTAAATTAAATGATCTTAGACTTAGGGGTATGGTTTTGGGTGTTAATAACTCATTAATTTAATACCCCTACTTGATGTTCAAATGATATTTAAGTGTTTTGATAATGAATCATAATCACCTAAAACTTCAATGTCTTTCAAAATATAATTAAGACAACTATCAAAAGTCTAAAGGGCCTAGTAGTGACCTAAGCTAAATCAAATCTGATTAAGTGAGGATTAGAAAATTAAACATAATTTTAAACACCTTTAAAACACTATAAGCCCAAATAAAAAAGTTGGCTAAGTGACTTGATGACGTTGACTTGCCCCTTTAAGGGTCTTCACCTACATAACTTCCAAATTAAATGACAAATAGTAATTACCCTACTCTTAGGGATAGTTGAAACATCAATGTTCACTGAGCATTAAAGGTATTCATATGATGAATTATTAAGCAGCGTAATAAGTTTAAATGTGTTCGAGACTTTTCACCAGGTAGTGAGAGGGAAGCATGGACCTGTTTTTTCCTCTAGACTTGCTCGATACCTCAGAGGCCTATTAAACTTAATATGTTTTTCTTGAAAAAATCATCCTTAATCAAACTAATAGGGACCCACCAAGATATGACCTAGGTTTAGGTAGGTCACCAAAACCTTACTTTTCTGCTTTACATAAAATGCTCTAACATGAATTTTGAGTTTCAGGTGGTGGAACGAGAAGACCTGCCAGATACGCTTCTATAGTTTACAACATTGTCTTTTCTTAGGCTTTCCACACCATGCTTACTTACCTGCATGTATCAACAAACACAAAACTTGCATGAATAAACAACAACGTCACCCTGCATGAAAACTTAAACTGTCAGGATAGCCACAAAATCAAAACCAAAACCAACACTAAAATAAATCAAGATAAAAATCAACTCCACAAAATTCAAAATATAAGACAACTCAAAATTTAATAACAAACATCACACAATACAATAACTACAACTAAATTAAGACGTATCTATCGAATGATCAGGAATCCCTTGTAGGAGGTAACCTACGGTTGCTAACGAGGCTTCTCAGTCTAAATGAAAGTATGGAACTCATTAAGTTGAGTTTAGTAAATTCATTTGGACTAAGTGAATATAACCAAAAATAGTGGTACCGAAATGAGGGAACGGTGGGATCCTAACCAGTGTCATTCTAATCAACTTTAACATCCCCCATAACATTTAAAAAACTTCAACCATAGGACCATCTGATTTGGCATCATAACTTGACAACCTAGAAAAGTTAAACTCGTCACGACAATGAGCTTGGAGCTAGCATGGTGGGCAGCACAACCATCTTCAACAGTAAATCATGTCTTCCCTAGATAAATCAATTCCTTCCTTAGAATTAAACAACTAAGTTATAAGACTTTGAGGTTGTTTGATTATGTAACATGAATCCTCAATTTTTCTTTAGGCCTTTGCACAACCATGTTGTGTAATCTAAGCCCTAACTCTTCTTAAGATTCCGAAGTTGTTTTCCGTCACGACCTAAATTCTTACATCTTTCAGGCTATTTGTGTGATCATTTCACACAAACGTAAGCCCAAACAAATAAAATTTGCAGGATGAAACACCTAAATACTTCTCTTCAAAATTGAAGCCAAATCATAGGATGGACTGGGAAGTCACCGAAGTTTTATTCTGGATCTATGACATCCGCTATATCTTCCTCCTTTTGACTCTACAATAAATGTTCCAAATTTGAACCATTCCCAATTCACACATCTTTATCCGATATCATTGAAAAGGCATATCCTTTGAAATCCTTGAAGATAATATTTCCTATATTTTATAAAGAGTTTTCTTCGATGACTTTGGTCATCTAAGATGTAATTAACTATAAGGGCTTTCCCTTATAGAAAGCTCATCTGAACCCAGCTTAACATAAATCCTATTTAATTCTTCATATTATATAGGGGAAATTGTCGGCAAATAAAATGGTTTCATACACCAAACAGACGTCATATATTTCTAAGTTTATTTGATCGAGTCTCATCCTCATGTCTTGTGTTTATCCTTTAGGATAGTTACAGGGTTTGAGGTACAATGCTCTTTCATTTAAACTATGAAAAATATGGGGTCAGTTTGATTTCATATTTTTTTAAACATTAAAATGTCCTTTTGACAAGATTTCGATTTTGGTGACCGATAGCTTCTTACGGGCAACTCATCAACCAAAGTGCCGACAGCTTCTGACGACTCCACTTGGAACAAGCTTTTCTCTCCATTAAATAATGAAATATTATCTTCACACATTAGTAATGTGTCCATGTCCCTCTTGGACCAAATTACTCTTCTTTTGTTGACATACTTTACCCTTTTCTATCTTGGGAAAGAACGACCAACTCTTTGGACTTCAGGACTGTCTGTTCAATCACCCTTGAATACAGGGGTCCATGAGGCCATTAAGGACTCTTTTAATTTTCATGTGGGGTCGAACCCCTGATAGGTGTGTTGGTCGACTAGTTCCACCTGGGGATTATGTGTGAAAAATATGTTCCGCACTAAAAATTTTTAAATTCCCACAAACTAAAACTTACCCAGTCTACAGATCAACCATTGTTAATTTCCAGTGCTTACACTAAGATACAAGGTTTTAACCATATAACTAACCCCAGAACTTTCTATTTTAAAGCTGCTGCAATGGCCTACCTAACGATGAATTTTCCTTGTAGCCTGCCGACGGGCCTTGAAGTCCGCAATGTTGCTCCTATCATTAAGTTCAGAGCTAGATTTGAAGACCTCGAGGTTATCCTCGAGAAGGCCCTGTTTGTCGTGATGAAAGTCATCGCTCCAGAAATTTAGGAGCCGTCCGCTGAATTCAACCTGAACTATCTTCAGGACTTCCCTTGTTATAAGAAGGCCAAGACTACTGTTGCAACTATCGCACCTACCAAGCGTGCTATCCTTGTTGCTGCTAAGGGGAAGATGTAATGATCAGTAAAGATCTGACTGAGGGATTGGTTGTCCTGCCACCATATTCGAAATTGGATCGAGTTCAAAAACTACATCGCTAATCCGAACTCAGAAGAGAAACCATAACAGAAGAGTTTGGAGGGGTTCTAAATCCCAGGCATCTGAGGAAATACCCGTCGAGGAAAAGCCTCACTAAGAGAAGTTAGAATTACCAGAAGTATATCCACTTCTGTAGGGAAGTAAGTTCCATCCTTTAATGGATACCGATGGGTACGAAAGTATCCAGAAGATTACCATTATACTACCATTACTTCATGGACAAGGTGTGGAGGGAAAGAAACCTACTCCTATCAACAGAGTTAGTTCAGCTTTTAAGAGGCTAGCCGCCAAAAAGGGTTGCTCAGTCAATGAATTACTTAAACGAGTGGGGAATGAAATTTCCTCTCATATGAAGAAAGAAATTTTAAAGGACATCAAGTTTGTCAAACGACCTCAAAGGTTAACTGAAGATTTGCCTGCTCATGTTCCTGCCTGCTTCCGCTTGGGATCAGAGTTGATACCACTATTATTACCACAAATTCCACCTCTACCAGGACCACTGGCTGTCGACCAGTTAAGTTAAGAGTAGGTCCAAGAATTCTAGCGATGACCCATCACAAGGACATTCTTGAAATTTCAAAGGAAAAGATGAAAAATTTACCCGGTAATATAGCTGGACTGCACCATGGGTAGCATAATTCTCCTCGACATCCCGATGTTTCCGGTAGGACACCCCGTCCTGAGACATCACTGTTAAAGAAGAAGGTGTGGATACCCAAGGTTGCTGTACCAATACGATCCAGTAAGCTCGTAGGGCAACATTATGGAATGAAGCCAGGGTCTGAAGTATCTGACATTGTTGCAACAATTGCTAGTGAAATGGAAGAGCAAGATGAGGAGGTCCAGCAGGGTCCTCCAGATCTTAGAACAATCAAAGAATCAATGATCAAAGAAAAATTTGAAAGGCTCAGAGTTGAGATTTCCGAGTTGGCTCGAGAGCACGGAGTCTCCATTGATGATGATGATGATGAAGATTTTAACTATAATGACTACCATGAAGAAGATTTCATAGATTTCCATGTCATCGAAACTATAGCTGCTAGATCTGCATGTGAGGCTCAATCTTTCATCAAAGAGAAGACCATAGATAAGCTGCGCAGGGCTGTCCTCCTAAGGGATGAGCAGGTCAGCCAACTGGAGAAAAGGATAGAAGAGATGACCGAAGCCATGATTGATATGACCACAATTCAAAGACAATCTCAACCCCCATAGTTCGCCTTTCCAGAGGTCAACCAACTGGAAATTATACATATTATGGATGAAATAAGAGAAGTTGCCACAACAAACAAAGACGAGCAACCAAATAAGGATTCTCCATCGAGTGTCATACAAGAGAAAGAATTTAAGCAAATGGTCGAGCAAGTTCGAACGGCCTTAACCCAATCTAAGGGTGGTACGTTGATTTTAAAGGGTAGAGCCTATCCGGAGGAATTTGTTCTCGTACCCTTCCCCAAGGTGTCATGGCCCCAAACTTTAAGATATTTTATGAGACTGGAAATCCCAGACAATACATAGCACACTTCTGAGCCAATTGTGGCAACACAATGAATAGTGAAGCTCTGCTCTTCCAACAGTTCGTCAGTAGCTTGTCAAGGATCGACATCGATTGGTATGCTGATTTTCCCAACGGATCAGTGAAAACCATTGCCGAGCTAGAAAAATTATTTTTGAAATGATTTGTCGGAGTGCAACACCATGCCTTTGTAGGAGAGCTCATGATGGAAAAGCAAAGGCCCACTAAGACTTTGGTGGATTACATTTTGAGGTGGAAAAGCCTTAGCATGAAGTGTGAACCTCAGCTATAGGAACATCATGCAATTGAGATTTTACTCAAAAGCATCCATGTCCCAGTAGTTTTCATGCTTAAGGAACTCACCATCAAATCCTTCGAGAAGCTACTCAGCAAGGCTAGCAGTTTTCAAGAAGAAATCAAACATATGGATTTGAATGATAAGTCCAAGGCAACCAGAATGTCTGAAAAGAAGTCGAGAACACTTGCGACTGTCGACAAAGGAAAACAACCAATGAAGATATATGCAGAAAATTCTCGCCAATCTTCATCACATCAAGCTCAAAAATAGAATAGACAGTCTAACTAGCTACCGCCTCAAAGAGGACCATCTCGAACAGAGAATAAGAGAATACCATTGGCAAAATGACATAAAATGGTGTATTCTTTCAAAGATGAAGCCCTGTCTAAAATGTTTAGAAGTCCCATGAAGAAGGCTGAGTTCAAACTACTAGGTCCAAAGAAGCCCGAAGAAGTTGACATGAAAGATGAACCAAATTATTGCCCGTGCCACCAGTTGCTCGGACACACTATAGAAGAATGTTTCATCTTTAAGGATTGACTCGAGAAAAATCTCAAAGAAGTAAATATAACGACCCCAAAAGAATATTTAAGGGAAGCTGAAAAAGGTTCCATAAATATGATTTCGATCAAGCTAATTTCTCCGATTGATCCATATACTGGAGAAGAGGGATGAAGTACAACTTGGGACGAGCTCAAGAGGGTCTTAAATCAAATACAAAATTCATCACGACAATCTTATCCATATATCAGAAAAGATGAATAGAATGAAGTTTGGAGCAAATCATCCAAGAAAATATTAAATCAAATCCAGAATGCATCGAAACAAGCCTCCATTCAGAATCTTCAACCTGTCAAGCCTGAGATGAAGATTTCGCCACAAGATCCATCATCGTCAAAGATAAAGAAAAGGAAGAACACTACCACAAAGATTGATTGCACGGGGGTAGGATAGGGGCTGCCTCTACTAGATTGGTTATCTCAGATTCGGGGAAGAAAATCCTTGAACCCCTGATTTTTAATGATTATCTTTTTACCCCTATGGGGCCTTATGAATATAATGATCGTCATTTAGGCTATGTTTTAACTGTTTCTAATGATGACGTAATTGATAATGACCAATCTAGCCTCGATCATGATTCCCGCAATGATCCTCAAATTGTAGTTGAGTTTGACAAACACGTTGTCAAGCCTGAAGAAGACATCAGCGATACCAGCTACGACAGCACCAGAAGTGAGGAATCGATCCCCGAGCACCACGGTGTACCACTTTACATCAACTTAGATCTTTTTTACAAAGAAGAAACACCGGAAGATTCAACAATGATATCTCAAGAAGAAGAAATTACAGAAGTGAACTTAAGGAGCGGGAGAGTACTACCCCTAAGAATAGCTCCGACAGACAAAGGAAAACAAATAGTAACTCGAGAAGAACTACCTCCACCTCCACCAGTGCAAGAACCACACAACTAAGTGAAAATTGGAGGACCACATAAAGCGGATTAATACGTGCTAGCTCATCTTAGGAAGTTGTCATCTCGATTAAGCATCTACAACGCTCTAATCCTGTTAAAGGATATGAGAGAAGCTCTGGTTACAGCCTTGCTTGACCCAGAGATTTTTTTAACTCAGTTGGCTAGCACATCCTTGGATGAAGTTTGTTCGTTGAAAGAACAGCCTGGGATAACCTTCATAGATGAAGATTTGCTTCTTGGTACCGCCGACCACAACCGACCACTCTACATCTTCGTTAACATCGGCAGATTTGTGTTGTCCAGAGTTTTAGTAGATCCTGGAGCATCACTAAACTTGATGAGTCCACAGACAATAGCCTATTTGGACATTGAAGCCCAAGAGCTTACGACTGATAAAATGATGTTAAGAAGATTCAACTAAAAGGGAGAGAGAGCCCTTGGATCGATTACATTATTTATGAAGGTTGGAGAGCTAGCAACAAACGCTAAATTTCATATCATCGACGCTAACACATCTTTCAACGCTTTACTGGGTCGATCATGGATTCATGAACACAACATGGTACCATTTTCTCTACACCAGTGCATCAAATACTGCAAAGAAGAACATTGCATCAAAGGAGATCTACAACTGTTTTTCAGTTCATCAAGTTGGTATTCATGAGGATGCTGCCTATTACACGCCTCCAAATAAAACTATCTTCTATCGTGAAACTGTGACAAACAAAAGTAAAGATTTAGAAGAAGTATAATGACAGGGCTATTCAACTCTGTTTCAGCAATCTTCCACCACTATGATGCAAAAAATTGGTGGAGGTTCTTTTAGTTCGCGTACTCGAGGTCGAGGCCGGGGATGTGGACGGGGAAAAACCAACTTAATCGTTGAACGGACTAAGTCAACTATCAACATTGGTGATGAAGACAGTTCCGAAGACGAAATAATGATGACAAAATAGAAGAAACCTCAATATGAGATATCCTTAGAAGATACTGAGAAAAGCGAATATAAGACAATGTATGATCGGATAAATCACTATAGTTCTTTTTCACATGAATGTTCTAAATGTCCTTAGCATGACAAATTGCAATTCTTCTTGAAAAGAATAGAGATTCAGAGACATTAAATTTGATTACTAGATATTCTTAGACTTGGAGTTTGAACCTAAGTTATTAAATGTTTTTTTTTTAATTTTCCTATTCTATTTATTGAACTAAAGTATAGAAGTGATAAGTTAATCTATATCCTAAAGTCATATGCTTTTATGTAATAAAAGTTTCAGTTGAGGACAAGGAACATGTAAGTTTGGGGGATTTTGATCCACAAAAATAATATACTATTTTAAGTACCCCTTTTAACGTCTGTTTTTGGTGATATTGCACTTTAATAAATGTATTTTTGTGTTTTTATTGCAGTTATACCATTTTTAGGTATTTGGAGCAAAAATGACAAAAAGAACAAAATTTGGAGCAAAAATAGCCAATTTTGGGGTTTGGCGCATGATGCGGCAAATCCAAAGCGCTGGCGGATGATGCGCCAGATTGGCGCATGATGAGCCAAGTGCGACATTTTTAATTTAAGATGGCTCGAGACAAATTTTGTGTGAATTTTCGAAGGGACACTTGTTCTAAGCACCCCATGGAGTGATTCAACGCATGTAGACACTTTGGAAGGTTACAAATTGAGGGATTTGACTCTTGGATCAAGGAGACACATCTTTTGAAATTTACAGTTTTGACTCTTGAATTTTTGAGGGAATTGAGACTCTTTTTATAGAGGAGAAACAGCCAACAAAAGGGAACTTCAGAAGGGACTTGGAAGGGGGGACAAAAAAATAAGAGAGAGACGATAGGCTTGAGTTAGAGAGAGAAAAGGAGGAGATTTTCTTCTAAGGTTGTAGAAGGAGAGGGAAGGTGAGAGATTTCTTCGTCATTACATTTCTAAGAGAGAATTGGGAGAGATTGTAAAGGGAGAAAGACTTAGAGAGAACTTCTAAGGATTTGCTTGGGAAGGATTGTGAGTTAAGTTGTACTTTTCATTTCTTTTGTTTGTAAACTTCTTTTTATATATAAAATATGTGTTTTATTGTATCATTCTCATTAATTCTGAGTAGTCTTCCTTATCCTTCTCCCTATTTTGAAGAAATGGTTTTATGAAGAATTGATTATTTTTTCTACGGTTTTAAATGTCAATAATTTGTGATGATTTGAACTCCGATCTTCATTTACTTTTCGATCTGATCAATTAAATTGTTAAAATGTGTTGAGAACATAACTAAACTACAGAGCTTAATTATGACTCTCAGGTTACTCTAAAGCAAAGGTTTTATATAAAAACAATTTCAAATCTGATTTTGAATTAGAATTTCTACATGTGTAGGAAAAAGAATGACAGGATTAAAAGTATTAACATAAAATTAAATGTTTTACTATAATTATTTAAAATTCTAGTAAAAGAGAAACAATATATAAATAAGCTTTTTCAAAAATAAGAATATCATTGGCATAAATTAAATGAGAAATATTATGAACTTAAATGCGACCATCAATATGAGAAAAATTATTTTTTGTTTCTCATTAAAACTACCATTAGATATTATGATCATCAATACCACCATTACCAAAAGAAAACATAAGAGTTGGCGTCATAATTAGCAAACATGTGAAATATTTGTTTGTTTGTCCGGACAAATAATTTTTTGTGTCTCACATGCCACATAAATTATCTGTGGTCAAAACGTAGGTATACAATAACTAAAATCACTAAAGAACAACTGCAGTTTGGAAACATAGATAAAAAATCATATATTGGGAGAAATATAAATAATCATACACTTTTTAAGCCTTCTCTCACATGAAAATCATATCAACTAATAGTTTTTCATTCATAACGAATTAGATAGAAAAAAAAAGACTTCATTTTACACAAAACACATGCACAAATCCGTTTATGTGGCAGTTTCGGTAGCCCTTGAAAGAGTTTTCACGTAAATTTACACCCGCTCATACCAGAAAACTGAAACCAGTCTATTTAACTGTCTTGCGGTCAATAAATTTAAAATATGTTGAAACATTAAAAATGAAACTTTCTAATTTTGTTATAAATTTTCATATTCGAATGTAGGGGCCGAGCTAGTCTCTTTTTTAAGAAAAAATATTGCATATTCGCCCAATTAAAACCATCCCCACCGCAAAATAGAATATGAAAGTAGGCCAAATTTTAAAAATTCAAAAATTTTTAAAATTGATATTAATTATGTGGCCTGAAATACGGAGGTCGTACCTACAGCTTCTGTATGCAATAAACGTTCTTTTTTTAGGGGGGCAAACTACCCCTGTAGACCTAACATGAGAGGGGTTAGGATAACAAAAAAACAAATTAATATTTCAAGAGAGCACATCAAATTGCTCTCATTTTAAATAAAAATCTGAATTTGAATATATAATTGCCCGCCTCTTAGATCATACCCACATCTAATGATATAATAAAGAATAAAACTAAAAAAATTATTATTTAAATAATTAATTCCTCACCCGATTTTCTACGCGAGGAATTATTTTGTCGCATATTAGAACTATTATCGCACGTGTACTCTGCTTTGGCAGAAAAAATGAGCCCTCGCCAATGACTATGATGATAAAGCGAGACCCAAAACATTGTTTAAATGATTTTGAAGCATCTAATCTCTGCAAGCCAATTAAATTGGCGTTATGGGACATGCAAAACAGCTCTTTTGGTTGAAAACTTGAAATGCCCAATGCACTTTAATTGTTAAGCATAATATCAGAAACATATAATAGTTCATCGCATTTAATGCAACTTGATTCCTTTCTATCATATTAAACTTCGGAGGATCAACCTAAATGGCAGTTTCTAGCTGCTTTATAAGTATTACCAATTTAATTTCAGCGTACTTTCAGCGCTTTATATGTTGGGTGTATTTATATTTGTTAGGAAGCATTTGGGGTAGCAGAGTGGTGCCATTTTGTCATGTTTGAGAAAATTGCACTTTATCTTGCATGTTGCAACCAAAGTTAAGTACGTGGGCTTCTAGAAAGCTGCCGCTTAACTTTCTAAAAAAAATAAATCTTGTAATAATTACCATAGCTTTTTGTTTAGTAGCTTCATCTACAACAGTTTCAGAGCTGTTTTTTCAAATAACTGCTATGCCTCAAATAGGCCATTAATACATTCGACCTTAGCGAATACAAATAATTCTAGTCATTTGTTGAATAAAAATTTTGTGATATTTTCATGCAAGTGTTTACAATAAATACAATTTAAAAAACCATACTACATTTTTGCTCTTTTTTATGTTAAACTTCATATCTTGTACCTGAAATAAAAAACACACAAAATACATTTCATTAAATGCAATATTAAAAATAGTTAATTTTTAAGGCATGTTAATTCCCCTAAACTTAAACGTTACTTGTCCTCAAGTAACCCTTGTATTATGTAAAACAAATATAATAACTTAGGATAGTGTGTTTCACTTAAAGATTCTTATAGTATTGTCCCATAAATGTGATAGTGAAACGTTTATATAAGTTTTAAATAAATCAGGTTAAAACTAAAATATAAGGATATCCAGTAATCAAGTTAGGAATTGTGATTTTTTATTCATTTCAAAAATAATTGTAATTTTTCACACTAAGGAATTTTAGAAGAATCAAAAGAAAAGAATTTTATGAGAATTCTACTAGTATAGATACTAATACTTTAAAATAAGTTTAGAAGTGTAAAAAGTTCTTTCCTTTAAGATAATTCAAGTGAAGCCAACTTTTAATTCGACCTCTCCTCACCTAATTTTTTTCATTTTTTTGCTTTTCCTTTTCTTTTTATTTTACTTTAATTTTTTTTTATTTTGCTTTTCTTTTTCTTTTTAGTTTCATTTTTAATAATTTCTTTTCTTTTATTTTCATGTGAGGATTACTATATCTGGATAATCTTTTAATGATTTTGAACTTCACTATCTTTTTCCTAAAGTTAAAAACTTCTCACAATACTTTACATAAAAATGAGTATTAGTGCAGTAAAAATTTTTCATCGAGTCTCGAATTCTTTTTAAAAGTGTAGCTCTAAAATCCTTAATGTTTCAAAAATATAATTTTTCTTACTTTGAATAAGAAAAGCATTTTCCTATTCTTTTATACTAAATATCTTAATTTTTCAAGTTACCCTTTATTACTAAAAAGTTTTACGTAAGTTTACTATATTATTTATAAAATAAATAATATAATTATCTAAAGTTAACTCTACATACCATAAGTTTTATTAAAATAGTTTAGAAAATATAATGTTTTTTTAGGACAAAAAAAATTTTTTTTAAACAGTTTTTCTTCCTCCCTCAAACTTGAATTTTTAAATAGTGTAGAACATTAAAGTATAGAACAAGTATGAAGAGAGAAGATTTTATCAGTTTTTAACAGGGTACTAAAAATGTAAATTGTACAAGTGCAATTAGTAATAGGTACTATGTTGTAGTACATATAAAAATCAACAGGTATATCATAGAAAATGCAACGTATAAGACTACTCTACCATACATGCAATATAAACTAAAGTAGAACAAAATTAACATTAATGCATTAAAACAGAAACTGCAACAACATTATCGTATATAAAAACATACACAAAGTTGTCGACCAACTTTTTGGAAAACACATTTAATTTAATATGTATAGATATATATTTTTGGAAAATAATATTTTAAGTTTTAAAATATAAGACCAAACTGATCTCATATATGCAATAATTTAAATAAATGAGTACAAGTGTCGTACCTATCCCGAGGATTGACATATTACTAGACAGTAAGGCTTGATTAAATAAATTAAAGAATTTATGACATCCGTTCTAGTCTGTGAAACCTTAATGTTGACCGACAAATTTCCTCTATATAATATAAAAGATTAGATAAGGTTTATATTAAGCTAGATTTTAAATTTTCCTAAAGGCCAAGCCCCTATAGTTAATTTCATCTTAAATGACCGAGGTCACTCAAGAAAACTCTCGATAATGATCAGAAAATATTGTCTTCAAGAATTTCTAAGTTTAGGATTTTCAAGGCCAAAAAAAGGAGTATCAAATGGGGAAAGCTCAAGTTTGAAAATTTTGTTATGGAATCCAAAGGGAGAAAACTAGGGGATGCCGCATATCTTGAGATGAACCTCAGTGACTTCCCAAGCTATCTTATTGTTTAGCTTTGATTTCGAGGAAATATTATTGTATGTTCAATCCTGCTAATAATTATTTAAGACTTACACTTGCATGACACGGTCATACAAATGGCCTCGAAAATAAGTAGGTTTATGTCATAACGAATGACAACCATAGAGTCTAAATCAAGTTAGGGCTTATATTGCCTAACATTATTGTGCAAAGGTCTATGTTGCAATAGACAAACAACCTTAGAGTCTTATGACTTGTTATTTAATCCTAAAAGAATATTTTACTCTTGTAGATCTGGTTTGCTGTTGTAGAATGTTGTCCTCTATCTGCTTCGGCTTGCTGTGAGCTCCTCGTTGAAGTGACAGCTCCAAGTTAAAACTTTATGTTTAATATTTTTCTTTTAATCATTATTAATCCAATTATTTAATAGGTATGTGTTTGGGTTTTACAGTGATCCACCCTAGGTAAACTGGCTATTGTTCTCTATCCTAGAGTTCTTGTGATTATAAGAAATGTAGAAGTGAAAAGATAGTAAAGAAGGAACAAAAAGTTGCAAAGTAAATAAGTAAAATTACATTGCGTGAAATGTAAATACGCACCTGGGCCTCTGCTACCGCTGCATGATTAACATCATCAAACATAATATAATTTCCAGGAAATTAAAAAATTTAGAGAAAAGTAAACAGGAACATCAAGTATAATAAAAGTCAGAAAACGAGCAGTAGTAAAAGAAAACCAGTAGTCACATATAAGAGATCGGGATTAGGTATGAGACATTGCTAAAGGTGAGGGCTCAAAGCTGGATTGTGTGTTTCTTGACCTTAAGTAAGAGCTACTACGGAAGGTAATCCTAACCTTGATCTAAGTTATTAACCATTGACCCTTATAAGTTTCCATTTTAAATTTAATTTTTATACATAATAAATTTACTTTATCAGGCAAAAAAATTTCAGTTTTGTAAATGCTTTGCAATGTAGAGTAGTCCACAGGTTAAATAATTCGATCGGGCTAGGACTACATGCAACCTAAGAGTGTCGCGGGCAATCATCTTCTAAAGAGTTATTGATACACCTAAAATATATAGTATTTTTAGACACATTTCTATACTTAATTTTGAGATATTTCTCTTTAATGGAAGGTATTTGTGTGTTTTTCTTTTATGTAAAAGTAAAATAATGAAAAATGCTAAAAGGAGTGAAAAAAGATCAAATTTGGAGCAAAAAATATGAAAATGGTGCAAAACAGTTTTGGCGCCTAAGCGCCGGAGGCCCATGCTTAAGCGCTAGAGGTAGTTATTTGATAGTTTAATTCATTTTTCCAAATTTTGAAGAGACATTTGAGGCACCTATTGGCTAAAGAGGGTGGTTAGGACCACTAGAAATGAAAATATGATTAAAAGACTTGTGAAAGGAAGCATCCTTTAGAGAATATATCAAATTGGGACACATTTTATAGAGTTACCAAGGCACCTCTTGGAGATATATAAAAGAAGAAAGTTGAGACTTTTTGAAGAGTCCAGAAAAGTGCTTAAAAAGGGGGAGTTTTGAGAGGAACGTTTGGAGAGACTTTCAAGCACCACAAATTTACTTTATCCTTTTTTTTTAGATTTAATGTGAGATTGAAGAGTGTTGTAAAAGTGAAGAGATTCAAAGGAACTTCAAGAGTTTGGTGGAGGATTGTAATAGATTTTTATCTTTTTTTTTGAACTACTTTGGTTTTAATTGAGGCTTCTTGCTGATTTGACAATGATTTCTACTTTTAAACTAAAGTGTGATTTTATTTTCTCCATTGATTAAGAGTAGTTTTCTTTATCTTTCTCCTTAAAATGATAAACAATTAAAGTGTTGGATCGAAGTTGTGGAGACTATTCATTTTTAATGTTGGAAGAAGTTGTGATGATTTAATTCCATGCACTTCATTTACTTCTTGATCTGACCCGTCTAGAAGTTAAAATTTGTTGTGAGAACATGTAAGAACCAGGCTGGTATTGTCTTAGTTAACAATTGGAAAGAATCACATGAGGCTGTATGATTGAGAAAATAATTCATATGATTGAGTGCAAATAAATAGGGAAATAATCTTAGAAGGGTTTAAAGTTAGAGAACTTTAAAGTGACAGGTTAAAGCAACTTTAAAGTGACAGGTTAAAGCCCCCAACTTTGTTTAATTTGTAAGGTTCTGATACGAGATCTTAGCCCCCAGGTGGAGGGAATCGAGGGAACTCTAGAGTAAGAGCTGGTATCTTCCATGCCTAGCCGGTCTTCAGAACTATTCAAACTTTAAATTACCTAATGTTCTTTATAGCATCATTAGTAAGGGTAAAAAATAATATTGCTCCTATTCGACACAACACATTTTACATACTTCCACAACATAAATCCTAAACTTATTACTGATTCATGATAAGGAGAAAGATATTTTCATATTAAGTACTTTTCTTTTACATAAACTCATGTTATCTATAGAAGTTTTATTGTTTTGTCAAAATATTAAAAATACCAAAAAGATTTGAATTTACCTACTATGAAAATATTTATAGTTTAAGTAATTATCTTTTCAAAATAGAAAGTTTGCTAATTAATAGTGCATATTGCAAAATTCCAGTGGGTTCGATATTTGGGGCCTAATCAAAATGTCATATATTACTTGATAACAATACGTATACTTGCGCAGTATCTCAATATATATATAAATTTAAAAGTTAAATCCTTATTTTCTCCAGAATCAAGTTTTTGGTTCTGTTGCAAAGTAATGAAACATAAGTGAAAAATATCATCAAAGACATTGTTATATTGTGCATATAAACTGTAAGTCAGGATCAAGTTTCTAGTACCGTTGCCTGGGAATCAAAAAATTTATTGAAAGAAAATTTCTATTTTAGAAAGTCTTATTTAAACTTTAAGAGTTATTGTAGGAATATATTATTATAAAATTTTATTTTTTATTTATTTTATTTTATGTTAGTGTATGCGTAGTTCATATTCTGAAGGACTAGTGCCCTACGACTCTGAATTAGAAAGAACTGTTAAAAAAATTAGAAAAAGCAAAAAAAAATAGAAATTTTGAAAAATCTAAAAAAATTACAGAAATGACAAACCAAAATGATCAAAATGCTGAAATTCATTAAAAACTTAGACCTTTACGAGATTATGCCAACCCTACGGTAGATGAGCTTCATTGTAGTATTCAAAAACCTACTATAGTGGCTAATTCATATGAACTTAAACCTGTTATCATCCAAATGGTATCAAATAATCAGTTTGGGGGATCACCAACTGAAGATCCAAATTTACATCTTGACAATTTTCAAGAATTGTGTGCTACATTTAAATATGATGGTGTATCAGATGATGTCATAAGACTTAGGTTATTTTCTTTTTCATAGAGGGATAAAGCAAAGATGTGGTTGAATTTGTTAGCACTTGAATCTATCAGAACTTGGGGTGATTTAACACAAAAATTCCTTGTTAAATATTTTCCATCATCAAAAACTTCGAAGCTTAGAAATGATATTACATCTTTTAATCATCATGAAGGGGAATCTATTTATGAAGCATGGGAATGATTTAAGGAACACTTAAGAAACTATCCACACCATGCTATACCAGATTGGTTAATAATTTGAACTTTTTGTGATGGATTAGCTAGGTCTCTTAGATCTATTATCAATGCGCTGGTGGTGGTTCATTGATGTCAAAACCATTTCATGAAGCTTATGCTTTAATTGAAGAAATGGCTACCAAAAATTTTCACTGGCCTTCTGAGAGGGTGAATCTAAAAGTTACCAATATTCATGAATCTGATGCATTTACTATATTAGCAAATCAAGTTGCTGCAATTTCAAGGAAGTTAGATCAATTTAGAATGAATTTTTCTCAACCTATCTCTATGATTGAAGAGAATTCATTAGGCCAAATGGTAGATTCTCAAGCATAATTAGAAAGTTTGAATGCCAACAATAACAAGTAGAATAACCTATATTCAAATTATTATAACCCAGGTTAGAAGAACCATCCCAACTTCAATTGGAATAATACTACGGGTGGTAATAATCAGCAATGTAGGAACAATCAAGTAAACCCATTGAGAAACTGGAACAACCAAGGGAATAATAATTATAGATCTACTTATTCTCCAGGTTTCAACAAGAATCCACAATTTAAGGAGAACAATTTATCTATAGAAGAAGTGGTATTATAAATGGGAAATCAGTTACAAAGTTACGTATCTACAATTAGAAATATTGAGAATCATCTTGGACAAATTGCAAATTCATTAAGTGATAGATCCCAAGGAACACTTCCTAATAATACTGAAACAAATCCAAAAGAACAGAATAAAGAGCAAGTAAAAGCCGTTCAACTTAGAAGCGGAAGAAAGTTGGAAGGTAGGGTTAAAAAAAAAAACTGAATTAGAGAGAGAAGAAATTGAAGAATCAAAAGAGGACGCTCCAAAAGATTCTGAAAGACCAATTTCTTCTCTGAAAATTGATTTGGAAAAACTATCACCTTCATTTTCTCAGAGACTAATCAACAAAAGTTGGATAATCAATTTTCAAAATTTATGAAAAATTTGAAGAAGCTTACAATTCATATTCCATTTGCTGAAGTCTTAGAATAAATGTCAAACAATGTAAAGTTTATGAAGGATATTCTCAATAGAAAAAGGAAGTTTGAAGATAATGAGACTATTGCACTTAGTGAGGAGTGTAGTGCTATAATTCAGAAAAAGCTTCCTGAAAAGCTTAAATATCCTTAGCTTCACAATTTCATGTGCAATAGGAGACAAATTTTATGGGAAAGCTTTATGTGATTTAGGTGCAAGAATTAACCTTATGCCATTATCAATATTTAAAAGATTGTGATTATGAGAAATAATCGCTATTATTGTAACTCTGCAGTTAGCAGATCTTTCAGTAATGTACCCTAAAGGAGGAAGATGTCCTAGTGAAAGTGGATCAATTTATCTTTCCTGTTGATTTCATTGTGTTGGATATTGAGGAAGATAAAGAGATACCTGTCATTTTTGGAAGACCTTTTCTAGCCACAGGAAGAGCAATGATAGAAGTACAGAAAGGGTAATTAACAATGCGTGTCAATGTTCAAATTATTACTTTTAACATTTCAAGATGAATGAAGTATTCTGTAAAAGGTAAAGATGATGAATGTTATAGAATGGATGTTATAAAATATTTGAGTGAATGTCATTTAAAAACTAATTATGAAGAAAAATCTGAAGTAAAAAATTTGGAACACGAGCAAGAAGAGGAATTAGATCAATGTGAAGATCATTTTAAGGAAGAATTAAACTATGTTCAAGAAAGTTTTGATATTTTGGACACGATAGAAAATGATAAATCATTTTCTCCATCAATAGAAAAACCTCCAGAACTTAAGTTGAAGTTACTTCTTGATCATTTATGGGAAAGGTTTATGTGATTTAGATACAAGCATTAACCTTATGCCATTATCAATATTTAAAAGATTGGGATTATAAGAAATAATCACAACTACTGTAACTCTGCAGTTAGCAGATCGTTGGATAATGTACCCTAAGGGAGTTATAGAAGATGTCCTAGTAAAAGTGGATCAATTTATTTTTCCTGTTGATTTCATTGTGTTGAATATTGAGGAAGATAAAGAAATACTGTCATTTTTGGAAGACCTTTTCTAGCTACAGAAAGAGCAATGATAGATGTGCAAAAAGGGGAATTAACAATGCGTGTCAATGATCAAATTGTTACTTTTAACATTTCAAGATCAATGAAGTATCCTGCAAAAGGTAAAGATGATGAATGTTATAGAATGGATGTTATAAAATATTTGAGTGAATGTCATTTAAAAACTAATTATGAAGAAAAATCTGAAGTAAAAAATTTGGAACACGAGCAAGAAGAGGAATTAGATCAATGTGAAGATCATTTTAAGGAAGAATTAAACTATGTTCAAGAAAGTTTTGATATTTTGGACACGATAGAAAATGATAAATCATTTTCTCCATCAATAGAAAAACCTCCAGAACTTAAGTTGAAGTTACTTCTTGATCATTTATGGGAAAGGTTTATGTGATTTAGATACAAGCATTAACCTTATGCCATTATCAATATTTAAAAGATTGGGATTATAAGAAATAATCACAACTACTGTAACTCTGCAGTTAGCAGATCGTTGGATAATGTACCCTAAGGGAGTTATAGAAGATGTCCTAGTAAAAGTGGATCAATTTATTTTTCCTGTTGATTTCATTGTGTTGAATATTGAGGAAGATAAAGAAATACTGTCATTTTTGGAAGACCTTTTCTAGCTACAGAAAGAGCAATGATAGATGTGCAAAAAGGGGAATTAACAATGCGTGTCAATGATCAAATTGTTACTTTTAACATTTCAAGATCAATGAAGTATCCTGCAAAACGTAAAGATGATGAATGTTATAGAATGGATGTTATAAAATATTTGAGTGAATGTCATTTAAAAACTAATTATGAAAAAAAATCTGAAGTAAAAAATTTGGAACATGAGCAAGAAGAGGAATTAGATCATTGTGAAGATCATTTTAAGGAAGAATTAAACTATGTTCGAGAAAGTTTTGAAATTTTGGACACGATAGAAAATGATAAATCATTTTGTCCATCAATTAAAAAACCTCCAGAACTTAAGTTGAAGTTACTTCTTGATCATTTATGGGAAAGCTTTATGTGATTTAGAAGCATTAACCTTATGCCATTATCAATATTTAAAAAATCAAAATTATGAGAAATAATCGCTACTACTGTAACTCTGCAGTTAGCAGATCGTTCGATAACGTTTACCCTAAAGGAGTTATAGAAGATGTCATAGTGAAAGTGGATCAATTTATCTTTCCTGTTGATTTCATTGTGTTGGATATTGAGGAAGATAAAGAGATATATGTTATTTTTGGAAAACATTTTCTAGTCACAGGAAGAGAAATGATAGATGTGCAGAAAAGAGAATTAAAAATGCGAGTCAATGATCAAATTATTACTTTTAACATTTCAAGATCAATGAAGTATCCTGCAAAAGGTAAAGATGATGAATGTTAAAGAATGGATGTTATAAAGTATTTGAGTGAATGTCATTTAAAAACTAATTATGAAGAAAAATCTGAAGTAAAAAATTTGGAACACGAGCAAGAAGAGGAATTAGATCAATGTGAAGATCATTTTAAGGAAGAATTAAACTATGTTCGAGAATGTTTTGAAATTTTGGACACGATAGAAAATGATAAATCATTTTTTCCATCAATAGAAAAACCTCCAGAACTTAAGTTGAAGTTACTTCTTGATCTTTTAAAATATGCCTTTTTAGGTGATTCCAATACTTTACTAGTTATAATTTTCTCAAAGTTAACGATGGAAGAAGAATTCATGAAAATTTTAAAAAAATTTAAGAAAGCCTTTGGATGAACAATAGCTGATATTAAATGAATCAGTCCTTCAATTTGTATGAATAAAATTTATATGGAAGAGAACTGCAAACCCAGGGCTGATCCTCAAAGGAGACTGAATCCTGTTATGAAAGAAGTTATAAAGAAAGAAATTTTAAAGTGGTTAGATGCTGGAATTATCTATCATATTTCAGACAATGCATGAGTTAGTCCAATTCATAGCTTTCCTAAGAAAGGAGGAGTAACTGTGCCTGTGAATGAACATAATGAGTTAATACCTACTAGAAAGTCACAAGGTGGTTAATATGCATTGATTATAGAAAATTAAATCTTATCATTAGGAAAGATCATTTTCTACGACCCTTTCTCGATCAAATGCTAGATATACTAGCTGGGCATAGATACTTTTATTTTCTAGATGGATATACATGTTATCACTAAATTCAAATAACTCTTGAGGATCAAGAAAAAATAACTTTTATCAGTTCTTATGGTATATTTGCTTTTAAAAGAATACCCTTTGGTTTATATAATTCCTCAACTACATTTCAAAGATGTTTGATGACAATTTTTGTGATTTAATTGAAAAAGGGATTAAAGTCTTTATGGATGATTTTTCAGTGTTTGGAACTTCATTTGACTTTTATTTAGAATATTTAACAAAAGTTCTTAAGCGCTGTGAAGTAACAAATTTATTCCTTAATTGGTAAAAATGCTAATTTATGATAGCATGAAGAATTGTATTAGGACATAAAATATCAAAAAATGGTATGAAAGTAAATCCTACTAAAATTCAAGTGACCACTAATATACCTTACCCAACAAATGTAAGGAAAATTTAGAGTTTTTTAGAACATGCTAAATTCTACATACGATATATTAAAAAATTTTCAAAAATTACTAAGCCTTTATTCCATTTAATGGAGAAAGATGCAATTTTCAATTTTGATGAAAGTACTTAAAAGCTTTTGAGTTATTAAAAGAAAAATTAGTCACTACACCAATTATAGTTTCACCAGATTAGGGAAAATCTTTTGACCTGATGTATGATGCTAGTGATTATGCTATTGAAGTTGTTTTAGACCAAAGATATGATAAAATTTTCAAGATAATTTACTATGCTAGTAAAATAATTACTGAAACCCAAATTAATTATACAATAACTGAAAAAAGAGTTATTAGCAATAGTATATGTCTTTGATAAATTTAGATCATATTTAATTGAAACCGATTGCATAGTGCATACAGATCATTCTGCTATTAAGTACTTAATGAAAAAGAAAGATGCTAAACCAAAGTTTATAAGATGGATTCTTCTTTTGCAAGAGTTTGATTTTATAATAGTAAATCAGAAGGGGACTAAAAATCAAATTGCTAATCATTTTTCCAGGCTTGAGTTAGAAAAACCACTGGGTTTTGAAAAAGAAATTAATGAACATTTTTCAGATGAAAAATTATTCAGTATTAATGAGTGGCGTGTTCCGTGGTATGCTGACATTATAAACTTTCTAGTTAGTGATATTATATGCTTTGAAATGACATACCAGCAAAAGAGAAAATTTATTTCTAAAGCTATGATTTATTTTTTGGATGACCCATTTTTATATAAACAAAGAAAGGATTAAATTACTCAAAGATGTGTACCTTTAGAGGAGACTTATGAAATTATGTAAAAATGTCGTAATACTGATTTTGGGGGACATTTCGGTGTTGATAAAACAACATACAAAATTTTACAATCTAGATTTTATTGGCCTACTATCTTTAGAGATATTAATGCTTATATTAAAACTTATGATAGATGTCAACGAGCAGGAAATATCTCTAGGAGAAATGAGATGCCCCTCAATTATATGCTAGAAGTTGAAATATTTGATGTATGGGGATTAGATTTCATGGAATCATTTATACCATCTTTCAGAATTTTATATATACTTTTAGCAGTGGACTATGTATCCAAATGGATAGAAGATGTTACTTTACCTCGATGTGATCCTCAAAGTGTTGCAAAATTTTTTAAAATAAACATATTTTATATATTTGGGATGCCAAGAGTTATCATAACTGATGGGTGAAGTCATTTCAGAAATGTCATAATGGAGAAATTATTAAAGAAATATCATCTAAACAATATAATTGCTACTACTTATCATCCTCAAACAAGTGGTTTGGCTGAATTATCCAATTGGGAAATTAAAAGAATTATGAAAAAATCCGTGAATCCAGCATAAATGGATTGGTCAGTCAAACTTGACTATGCTTTGTGGGCTTATAGGACTGCATTTAGAACTCCTATAGAAATGTCCCCACAAAGGCAAATATTTGGGAAAGCATGTCATCTACTAGTTGAACTTGAGTATAAAGCATATTGGGTGATTAAAGAGTTCAATTATAATTTATAAGATGCTGGTGAGAAAATATTATTACGATTAAATGAGCTTGAAGAGATAAGGAATTAATCTTATGAGAGTGCTAAGATTTACAAAGAAAATATGAAAATGTGGCATGATCGAAAGATTCTTACTAAAAATTTTCAGCAAGGGCAACAAGTTTTGCTATATAATTCAAGGTTAAGATTATTTCCAGGCAAACTTAAGTCCAGGTGGATGGGCCCATTTGTTGTGATAAAATTTTATCCTTGCGGAGCTGTGGATATTAAGGATCCTAAAATTGAGAAAGTAATTAAAGTGAAAGGTCATAGACTTGTCTGCACTATTTTGGTTGGAGAAGTTGCTCGTTAGAAGTTGTCGGTCACCGGAATCAAAATCCCGTCGCCCGCTTCAAAAGAACATTTTAATTTACATATATATAGTTTTAGAAAAATATGAAATCAAATTGACCCCATACTTTTCACAGTTTAAATGAAAGAGCACTATACCTCAAACCTTGTATTTATCCTGAAGGATAAACTCAAGACTTGAGGATGAGGCTCGATCAAATAAACTAAGAAATATATGACATCCGTTTGGTTTGCAAAACTGCTTTATTTGTCGACAAATTCCATTATTTAATATAAAGAATTAAATAGGGTTTATATTAAGCTGGGTTCGGACAAGCTTCTTATAAGGCAAGCCCCTATAGTTAATTACAACTTAAATGACCAAAGTCACTTAAGGAAACTCTAGATAAAAATTAGGGAATATTATCTTCAAAGAGGTCGAAGGATAGGAATTTTCAACGAGATTGGACAGAGATGTGTGAAAGGGGAATGGTTAAAATTTGGAATATTTTGTTGTAAAGTCCAAAGGAGGAAGAGCTAGGGGATGTCACAGATCCAGGGAATAATCTCGGTGACTTCCCAAGCTATGCTAATGTTTGGCTTCAGTTTTGTGGAGAAATATCTAGGTGTTTCACCTTGCCAATTTTATTTTTAAGGACTTACATTCGTCTGAAATGATCACACAAATAGCCTGAAATATGTGAGAATTTAGGTCGTGACAAACGACAACCTCGGAATCCTAAAACGAGTTAGGGCTTATATTGTACAGCAGAGCAATACAAAGGCCTAAAGATAAGGCGAGGATTTATGTCGTATAAGCAAACAACCTCAAATTCCTATGGCTTGGTTGTTTAATTTTAAAGAAGGAAACTGGTTTAACTAGGGAAAACAGGTTTTGTTGTTGAAGATGGCCGTACTGCTCAGCATGCTAGCTCCAAGCTCCTTGCCGTGATGAGTTAAGTTTTCTAGGGTATCAAGTTATGATGTCAAATTAGACGACCCTATGGTTGAAGTTCTCTAAATGTTATGGGGGATGTTAAAGTTGATCAGAGCGACACCGGTTAGGATCCTATGGTTCCCTCGTTCCCGCACCACTATTTTCTATTGTATTCACTTAGTCCAAATAAATTTACTAAACTCAACTTAATGAGTTCCATACTTTCATTTAGACCGTGGGAAGCGTCGTTAGCAACCATAGGTTACCTCCTCTAAGAGATTCCCGATCATCCGATAGAGACGTCTTAGTTTTGTTGCAATTATTGTTTTGTGATGTTTGTGATTAAATTTTGAGTTTCTTTATATTTTAATTGTTGTGGTGGTGAATTTTATTTTGGTTGATTTTAGATTTGATTTTAGTTTTGGTTTCGGTTTTGTGGCTATCCTAGCAATTTTGGTTTTCATGCAGGGTGGCATTGTTATTTGACATGCAAGTTTTGTAAGCATAAAAGAGACAGTATGAAAGTACATGAAAGTCGGCACTATAAACCATAATAAGCATACCTTGCTAGTCTTCTGGTTCCACCACCTGAAACTCAAAATGCATGTGAGAGCACTTTATATAAAGCGGAAAAAGTAAGGTTATTTGTGATTTATCTAACCCTAGGTCATATATTCGTGGGTACCTATTTGTTTGATAAAGGATGATTTTTGTTAAGCAAAACATATTAAGTTTAGTAGACCTCTGAGGTATCCAACAGATCTAGAGAAAGAAGCAAGTCCATGCCTCCTTCTCACTGCCTGGTGAAAAGTCTCAAGCTCTTTTAAAACTTATTATGTTGCTTAATAACCCATCATGTAAATACCTTTAATGCTCAATGAACATTGATGTTGTAATTATCCCTAAGAGTAGGGTAATTATCACTTATAATTTAATTTGAGGATTATGCGGGTGAAGACCCTTAAAGGGGCAAGTTAATGTCATCAAGACACTTCACCAACTTTTTAACTTGGGCTTGTAGTGTTTTAAAGATGTTCAATTTCTTATTCACTTTTCTAATCCTCATTTAATCAAATCTGATTTAGCTTAAGCCATTAGTAAGCCCTTAAGATCCTAGTGGATGTCTTAGTCATTTTTTTTAAAGAGATTATTTTAAATGATTATGATTAAATTTATTGAAATTCATTTGAACATCAAATAGGGGTGTTAAATTAGTGAGTTATCAACACCCAAAATCTTACCCATAAGTTTAGGATCATTTAATTGACTAGACTTTCAAATTTTAATAATTTAAGGAAATTATAAATTTATCCTTTAATTGAAAGAAGTGAGATTGGTTTCTACCAATTAATCCCTTATATTTCAATCATCCAAATATGTTAATTAAGATCAAAGGTTGCCCATTTTCCTTTTTGGCTTAAGCCTAAATGTTGATTAAGGCCAAATTTCTAAAATTACACTTTTGCCCCTAAGGCTCTACTACTTTATAATTCATCAAATTAATTCAAATGACTTTGGAATTTGCATCCCACCTCACTCATGGGTCAATTAATTTTTTAACTATTTTAAATTTTAATTTAATTTATATATTTATTTATGTGCAAGAAATAAGATTTTTCAAAGAATATTCCCTGACTTAACCAAGGTAAAGTAGTTCCTTGAAATTTTTGCTGGAGGTAGACATAAACCAGAGAATCATTGGGAACAAATTTCATGATTTATTGAGTTTTATTTGAACTATTAGAATTATTTTACGTTCTGGATTATTTATTAATTATAAAATATTTTAAAAGTGGAAAATTAAGTTTTATATTTTTATTAAATATCTCTGAGGTCAAGGAACCTAGAGAAGCAAATTTTACATTTTTCTAATTTTTTTTTAGATTGTTAGGATTATTTTAGTGAAAATCTATTTTTAGCCTTTAAAAATTATTTTAAGCTTCAATATTTTCACTTAGAAAATCAGAAAATATATTGCAATTGTTCATAAGTGCTTAGAAAATAATTTAGAACATTTAAATGAATTTTATTATTTTTGTGATTTTTATCATTTTTTAAATATTTAAATATTAAGGAAAGGCTTAAAAATGGAATTTTTATTTTAATTAAAATTTTATTTTTAGAAAATTCATGTGATCATAGAGAATTCCGAAAACAAATTTTTTTAATTTTTTTGAGTTATATTTTAATTGTTAAAGATCATTTTGGTGTAAAAATGATATTTAACTTAGAAAATCAATTTGAGTTATCAAATGAGCTCTAAATATTTTGAAATTTTTATGGAGAGTTCTCTGAACTTCAAATTACAGCGGAGATTAAAAAACAATCACTTAGATGTTTGTATTTTCCAAATTAATTTTCTTTGTGTTTTAGGGTTTGGCGAAAGCTAAGTGTATTCTTAATGACTTAGCTCATGAAATATTTTCCGAAGGGCTCTCTGGCCACAATGAACCTTCCAAAATTTTCTTAGAATTTTCTAAGTAACATGCTAATTATTATGATTAATTTATCTAAATAATAGACATAAACTTGAAAAATATAGATCTTTGTCTAGAGGTCTCCTCTGACTTTGGGAAAATCAGAGAATGTTCCCTAAGGTAGAGGCAACAACATGCCAAAATCTCAAGCTATGGTGAAATTTCTACATGCATGGAGAGTTAAAATTTAAGAGACTCAAAAGAGTGTTTAATTAATTAAAATTAAAATGTGCGTCACATAAACTTCAAATTATTTCCACATTGTTCTCCTCTGTTCAATGAGCAAGAGGGTATTTTAATTTTATTTTTGAGATTTTTCTACACTAAGATATGAATTTTTGAAGTTAGAGATCATTTTTTAATTTATTTAATTCCTTATTTATCTATTTAAACGCACGACGCCACCTCATCTTAGGCAGCTCCAAACTGCGACGCAGCGCGCTCTCATTCGTTGCACTTTCCACCTTGGCATGCTACGCTGCCTGCAGTTCATGCAACGAGAGTTCATTTGGCTAGATCTCGACTGTTAAAGAGATAAACACAATATCGGACGACTTTCCATCATCGTCCCGAATCAGGCTAACTCATGACCATTAACATCAAAACCCTAAGATCTCACTCATTTCTCAACCAAATACCTCGGGTTTGATCCTATGGACTAATCTATGTGTGAAGAACACATCCATATGATAAACATGCCATTAAATTAACCCTAATCAAATGGAGAATCAAAATAAGCTCGGGAAGAAGGGAAGTTCAATACCTTTGCTATGAGAAGGGAAGCTTCAATCAGAGGTACTCGGCACATTCGTACAGGTCCAAGGAGGCTAAAGATTGATCCTCTGGTTGTGGTGAAAGGTTTAAACCCGGATTTGATCAAGGCTGAATTTGGGTGTTGGTCTTGAGCTATCTTAGAGGCTCTGTATGAGAGGGATTTGATAGGGCATTGTCTTAGTTCAGTGTGGTGATGGTGGGGGTGAGTTTAATTTTGATTTGGTGCATTGTGGAGGTGTGGTGGAGAATGTCCTATCTCTAACAAGGATTTGAGATCCAAAATGGAACTATGGCAAGGGGAATTTAAGTAATGGAGTGGTTGGATTGCACTGTGGAGGTCTCAAGGAAGCTCAGTGAGTGATTTCAGAGGGTATCTTAAGAAAATTTCAGCACACCTTTCATGGCCATGGAGGTGGAGATTTTATAAAAATGCCTTAGGGTGGCTCTGTGGGCCAATGTATGGGTGCAAAGTGTTGCCTATGTGGAGGACAGAGAGGCTCTAAACTTCAAATGGGATGAGGTGGCTTCTAGGTTTGAATTGGGTTTGGATTTTTTTAGGGTGGCTCACAGATTTGGCTCCTCCGGTGACTAGGACTACCATCAAGGTTAGGGGAGGTGGCCAGGAGGTCAGGTGAGCCAGGGGAACCTGTCACAGCAATTTGTTTGGGCAGGTGTTTAGTTTTGAAAAAAATCCCTTAAGCTTAAGCAATTTTGGGAGTAAATCCCTTGATTTGGGGATCCTTTGGTCCATGGCTTATTTGGGTGGTTGTATGGGGTTTAGCCTGGTTAATAACATCCAAAATTTGGCTGTGGTGGTTTTGCCTTCACCAATTTGGCTAGATTGGGTCAAATTTTGATGAAGGGGTCCATGTAGGTCAATTTGGTTAAAGCTTGGGTTTGGGCTAGGCTATTCATAACCTTGAGCCCAATTGATTGATCAACATTGTGTAGATAATTTTAATGAAGATTTTTTATGAAGGATTGAAGTAATTTTGAGTTGAATTGGAAGCTCAATTTATAAGATTTTGAGATTTTGTTCAATTTGGGCAAGTTGGAATAGACTTGGGCTTAGGTTGAGCTAGGCTTGGAATTTGGCTCAATTGAATGCTCCAAAAGATAATGGGAGATGTTATGAAGATTTTTCATGAGGGAATGGAGTGGAAATTTTGGGGTTAAGGCAATCAATTTGGTGGAATGTTGAGACATAGAAAATTTGGGGCTTTTTGGACTTAGATCAAAATTAAATGAAATTGAGGTTTCACCAAGGCCAATTGTAGGTCAATTTAAGATTCAAATTGGGCTAATTGAGTAAGCCGTGGGTTTCAATTTGGTGGGATTAGGCCAGGTAGCCAAAATTGGGGGTTTGTTTTAGATCAAAATTGGGCTCAAAGCATGGGCCAATTGAGCTTGGATTTGGTTTATATTGGTCATATAAAAGGTGAATTTAAATTTAAGATTGAAATTGGGGGAGATTGGGACCAAATTGATGGACATTTGAGATGAATTTAGGGAAATTGGGCCATTAAAGGAAATTTGGGGGTTTTGGTTAAATTGATCAAATTAAGTCATGTGGTAGTTGAGAAAAATGAAATTGGGAATATTTGGAAGATTTTGGGAAATTTTTATATTTTTTGAAATTTTTTAAATTTTGGGCTAAGGAGGGGCATTTTGGTAATTTGGCAAATTTTTGGTGATTTTGGATAATTTGGATGCTTTCAAAAGGTTTGAAATGATTTTTGAACAAATTTGGGTATTTTGGGTAAATTTGGAAATTTTGGCCAAATTTAGGGTTTCAAGGGTACTTAGGTAATTTGAGGGAGTTAAGTGGAAAAAAGGCCAAGTTGGATATTTTTGGTAGAATAGGGGAGCTAACTGCCATAAATGAGCTATGGAGCAATGGAAACCCCATTTGATCCTCTATGTACTGGTCTTACCCTAGCCTAGGTCCAGTGAGCTTAGGGAACCATCTACATGAGTCTCCCAAAGGATTAAGGGATCAGAGTGAAGAAATTTTGGGTTTGTATTTGTGAGTGAGGTGAGTACAGTAGCTCTAGACAAACACTCAGGGTCAACCCTAAGGTCAAGCAGTCCTGTAGGAACTCTCCTTGGGCTTCCCCATAATGACCCCACCTACTAAGTGTTAGAGGTTAGGACCACTATGTGGAACTTCAAGTTGAGTAAAGAGGAGGTTAGAACTTCTAATGGTGAGGGTTCCTTTTCTAGTTTTCTAGGAATAGTCGACAGGAAAGTCCTATGGCTAGACCTTAGGATACTAAAAAGGAAAAACTAGTTCTCAACCAAAAGTGAGGTCAACAAGACTGAAACCTTATTTTACTTGAGACCAACATAAATTTAATGATCAAATGATGTTGGGTCAGCCGGAATAAGCACTGGTTACGTCGTGCTGACAAAGTTAAACCAAGCACCTTGTGAGAGGCAACCCATAGTTTTCAATGTGTTTTTGCTTTGATTGTAGTTTGCATGTGATTAAGAAAATTTGGGGTAGAATTTTTGACACTATTATGTGTTAGTAGTGATTTTAAGACTTTATTTAGTGATCTAGATGTGCTAAAGTGAGAAATTTGACTTTAAGTTGACTGGTGCAAAATTGAGCACCGGCGCTTAAGCACCAATATTCAATGCTTAAGCACAGGAGTTATAAACCATGAACAAAATTAAAGTTCTAGAAGGTTTAACCACCAATTGGTTGACTAAAACGTGCCAAGATAGTTTTAGAACGTGCCTAGAAGTTATTGGAAGGATTTGGGCCCATAAATAGAAGGGTTTTGTGTTGGAACTTTACCCCTAAATCATTTTTAGCCCTAAAATCTAAGAGAAAAAGAGATTTAGAGAAAATGTCTTCATGGGAGATGGATTTGAAGAAAAAGGAAGAGGCCATGAGGAAGAAAGTCATTAGTCAAAGTGCACAAGAGATGTATAACAGTTTCTTAGTAGTTAGTATTAAAGGACTAGCGGAAAAGATCAACAAAATTGAGGCTAGGTGGCTTTATTTTAGATAAAGGTAGATGAAGTTAATGACCATCTAGAGCATATTGGATGACAATTGAATATGCAATTTAGTTACACTAGTTATATAAAAGAAGCAGATAAGGCGATGTATCTTATGGAGAAATGGATTGAAGAAGATTATGTCAGAGTTCATCATCACCATCTGTTTTATCAACTTTATATTCTGAATGCCCAAGGAGAGACTAATGAAAGACTGAAATTTGTCCCAACAAATGAAGAATGGAATTAAGTTCAGTGTTAGAGTTTGTTTGTTAGGAATCGTTGTTTTATATGTTAGTGTTGATTCTTGTTTTTGGAGTTTATGCCTTTTATGTTTTTAATTGTGAATGTTTGTTAAGTGTTTGTATTTAGAAAAAGTTTCTCATCTGAGAGTTGGAATGAGAATTAAGTGTTATATGTACTTGTACTAGTTTGTACATGAATATAAGTGTTTATTTGTGTGAAAAATTTAGTGTTAATTTAACCTCGAATCAAATTAGTTATATTGGAGAATTTTGAGAAAGAGGAGAGTTAAGGGAGAGGAAAATAGTCATTTAAGTGTTATAAGACCATCTAGGGGTGGTATACTTAGGCTAATAGTGCATTTTACTTAAGTTCAAAAATATCAAAAATAGTGCACTGGTTCTTAAGCGCCACACTCTCGC